>MNCI01016861.1:346437-386062 GCA_015680685.1 Gnetum montanum | reverse complement strand
TTTTTTTTACCATGAAGTGAACCATATAACTAGTTGCATAAACTTAGATATTTTGTAACTTAGTTATGATAAAGTCAAAAAAGTGATAAGAAATTAGCAAAAAGATTCTATGCTAAGTTACTAAAATGTGATAAATAATTAGTATGCACATACAATTGAAATATTTGTAAAAGAAAGAATTCAAGTTATTTTGAATACATAAGGGATAATTAGTTGAATTGCTATGTTTTCTAAAAAATAAATTAAATTTAAATAATAATTATGGAATGCTCAAGATTAATAATTTTTTTGCCAAATTGCTAAATACCATTCTAGAAAAAAAACTAGGAAGTTAAATAGAAGAAAATATCTTTCATAAAGTGTCACAAGAAAGATTTACAAGAAAATAGACTAACATAGACCAATTAACTTTTCCATTATTGATTCCAAGTCCAAATGCAAAAGAAAAAGGATTTGTATTAAGTTGGTAGCTAGTTGTAAGAGCATGTAAAATCCAATGGATGCTTCTCTTTCAAATTTTCAAATGTTAAGGCATTTCCTATATGTGATGCATTGGAGTTATAGAGCCTAATTATTTGTGAAAAATGAATAAGATTTTGATAGGACATCCTCTTAAAATGATGTGCAACATCAACGTCTAAATGTTGTGAAAATTTAATAAGGGTTTACAATTCAAAAGTGAGGATAGTTATGGACAAAGACACAAATGTAGTGGTTGAAATTTGGAATGCAACTTGGAATTTCAATATTTTCAATGAAAATAAATTTGAAATTATTGATGTAGTGAAAGGATAGAAAATCAACATTATTTATTTATGTTTAAAAAATAAATTAAAAGAAGAAAAGCTTTAGAATCTAGATTTTCAACCAAAGAAAGGAAAATTACTACAATCAAGTAGTAATTAACATTGATCAATTTATTAATGATAGAGTGGTATAGTTATACTATAATTTTAGCCTATGGGCTTAAAAATTTTACTCAAAATAAAGTTATCAACATCATTAGTGTATATGCTTTACAAATTGGAGTATATAACATTAATAAACAAGATTTACAGGAATTCAATGATTCTAGTACTTCAAGAAATTTCTCAACAAGGAAGAAAATTCATGAAAGTAGATTTTAATGATCATGTAGAGTAGGATATAAAAGGATTCATGAAGGACATTGATTTGAAGAGTGAAATAATATATGAGATTTAATGCTACAATTTACAAGTGTTTGGAAACTTAATAGAGTAAATATCTATTTTTAGAAGAAAATTAAATATTTCATTACGTATAAAAATGGTACAAATAAATGCAAATTGATTAAGAAAACACACTATTATTCCTATGTACAAGAACAAAGTAGATATGAAAAACTATGTAAAGTATAGAAAAATCAAGCTTACAAAGTATACTAGGAAGCTTTAAGAGAGAGTAATAGAGCAATACCTAAAAATTGAATTAAGAGTATTGAAAAACCAATATGGATTTATGTAGAAAAAGAAATTATAGAGATAATTTCTTAATATGACTATTAATGAAGATGTTGAGAGGTCATAGAGTAAATCTACATATAATATTTATTGACTTGGAATGGCATATGATGAAGTACCTATAGATATTATTTAGTGTACCTTATAAAGGAAAAACATCTGATGAGCAGCTAGGTACCCCTATGCCCAACCATGCGAATCACGGGCATTCACACGTGACTCGGTTGAATTCCGTAGACTGTAAGCACTTAACATACACCAGACCCTAACCAGTGAGACCTTGGGTTAGAACGGTCGTTGTCCTCCTAATCTCACTTGTGAAGTTTTGATTACGATGGTTAAGTGAGATTAAGGCTAATGATTTTTATATCTTTTTGCATATCTTTTGGCGGCTAATTAAGGTATGAAGATTAAGGAATATACTATTATCTAATCTATAATTATCCTAGCTTATACTCTAACTATTCCTAGCATAAGTATTTGATCCCATCTTTCCAGCACGTTTTGAGCATCTCTTAACACTTCTGGGTTACTAGACGTTAAGCGTCACTGGGCTTACCAAGTGTTTGATTTACATTCGAGATGGTCGTACTTATGGCCTTAACAAGCTACGAATGAACAATAGTGATTGAAATTATAATAATGAAAAATTAAGTAATTAACAAGTAACTAATAAAGCATAAACATATTAAACTATTAAATTCATAAAATAACTAAGTCCAAATGCTGCAAGGAATTCTTGAATAGTTCGTCTTTATTGCTGTCACGCCAATTGGCTTAGATACATCAACGCTCGAATAAAGAACTGATCACTTTTCTTACACCTGCTGTGGGTACTTGGAAAATATTCTATCTCTTGTGGGAATAAACTACAAGAGCTTCGCTACAACTAACTGAAAGATGCCTAAATGAGGCGGAAGGCCCTCTTATTTATAGGCCAAGATAGGTAGCTGCGTAAACAGGGCCACATCGACGTAGGAATTAATGACACTTCATCATACCCCCACGACTGAGCAAAAACTCATCCTCAAGTTACTTTACTATTTGGAAGGTATGGATTCTTATTTACAACACACACATAACTGAAACACATACATGACACATACATAACACAACATGAATTTGACCAAGTGCCTGAGTTACAAAGGAGGACAAATTACAAAAATTGTGGTGTTTAGAGACAAAATTGAACACCTCGCTGGTCTTGGAGCCTCTGCTATGTAGGATGATGCACAAAATTGCTAGAGAAAATCACACCGTCCCTGGGAGTAGTGGTTTTGATGGACCTTCTCTAGCCTCTGGCCCATGCATTGGTGGCGGCATGAATGACGGTTGCCTTGCAGTAGCTGCAACTTCTAGAGGTAGTCGAAAAGTCTCCAAGAGAGCCCTCATCTTTTCTTCTTTGCTTCTGGGGTTGTTCACGATCCAGGCAACTTCTTTAATGTGTGCTGGAACTGGAACTTCCCAAGGGCATGGCAGCGCCAGAAAGAGTTCTTTTAAGTTGACAAACTAGGCTGTGTACTGCTTGCGTTCGATGTCGAATGCTCAGATTGATGCTTGCAACTACCGGTAGTAATTCATTTTGGTCCTCTGTGACTGTATGTTATCCTTCAAAGCTTAGGCAGAGGACCTCGAGTTTTGTGTTTGATGTTGCCAGCTTTTGTTTTGTTGCCTTGTGCGCTTGGAACTCTCCCTCGTATAGAGAATACGAGGCAACCACTTTCTTTTCTAACTCTGACCGTGGTCTTCCGGCTATGAGCATAGCCAGGTTTGCATATTGAAGGTTGGTGAACTCCATGTATTCTGTCATTTCCTCAATTTGCAGCTCCTTCAAGCAGATTTTCACTTTGTTATAGGCATTCAACTCATCAAAGATAGAATGCCATACATCACCTCCTTCTTGGAGCTATTGGAGCACTTGGTTCATCTTGGCTTTGGCGACTTAAATGTGCTTCTCATTTACCTTCTTCTATAATCCCACTTGGTCCCTGTAATGATTTTTAACTATTTCAAATTTCATCACCTCGTTCTTCCAAGTGACAATTTCGATTGCAGACTTCTGTCGCAATGCTTGAACCTTCTTATGTTAGAGTTCACCTTAGCTAGATCCTCCTACTATTGGTGGATGAAAGTTTTCATGTGTTCGTTCTCTACACCAACATTACGTAGGCGATGAACCTCTGCGGTCAGCCATACATTCTCCTCCCGAACCTCCACCAAGTCCTTCTCTAAGTGATACGCTCGGGCATCTGTTATGGACTTGTCGAGGATCACTGTCTCCCGCACATCCTCAACAACCTAAAGTTTAAGCTGAAGCTGTTGAAAAGCTTCATCTCTGGTGATTTCACAGTTGAGGATGGTTGGATCAGTAAGCTGGGCTCTTAATTAGGCTACCTTAGTTGCCAAGTGCTAACAAGCAACTTGAGCAGCTTCAAGTTGCCCTTCCAAAATAATGCTCTTTCCCCTTTCCGAGAGCAGCTCTGACTGGGTTGCAGTAATGTTGTCCGGAAGGTCAAAGAAATCTGGAAGTGGTTGCCCAGTTCCCACTAGTCAGTCCAATAGCTCTTCATGTTGGGCTACGTGAAGTCCAGTAGACACCTATACATCTTGTAGTCCATGAATGTTTAGTACAGGTGTTGCCGGTGCATTGAGAGTTGTAGCGATTGTGTTAGCAACCACTTCAGTTGCAACTTCTTGTTCCTAGTGCTGCATCACCGGGACTGTCACCCCTTCACCATCTTCCAAGTGAACCGAGAAGGTAGCAGCATTTCCTAAAATTTTAGGGAACAACTGTTGGGTTGATGTTGATACATCTTAGATTCTAGAATCTTTTCTGGTTGGAACTTGTGCTCGGGCAGTAGAGAATATCGACCCTGCCCATTCAAGCAAGCTAACTGATTAAGCCTCTAGGTGGCTCATAATAGGGTGATAGACCAAAGGGTCTTCTCCTCCACAAGCCCTGCCAGATTGCTCTTGCTCGCTTAAGAGCATTTCCCGGATCTCACGAATGTATTCTACTATGTTTTGTGATCTCGGCTACATTGTTTGTGTAGGTGATGGAGGTGGTTGCTGCTCTTTCTCTATCTATTTGGCGGTGGGAGTTTTATCTTTCATCATCTCTCACCACGAGGTAATTGGGACATGTCGGATTACATCATTGGAATATCATGCTATCCCTACCCATTTGCACAACTTCCGGATTAGGCAGGGAAAGGGGAGAGCTCGTCTTCCATGTTCGTTCTCAGCGAACCTTTTTTCAATCTCCAGAAACAACAGTTGTGGAAGACTAATGGGAAATTTCCCACTCAAGGTGGCACATGCACGAGCGGAGAAGGTTGTGATTTTACTGGGTCTTACCATTGGGTTTAGGTGGTAAGACGTGATTTTGGAGTACACTCTCTCCGCCACAGTTAGGGAGCCAAATTCCTTGTGCTTTACCCCATAGCACCGTCGGTTCTACTGTGCCTTTACCTCTAGATCAGCTTGTTTTGGAATTTCTACCACATCTGCCCTAGTTTTAGGCAACCCCAGAGCCTGCGCTATCACCTCTGAAGAGTAAGAGACATAAATGTCTTTGATTCTTACTCTAGACCCTAATTGCCAATTCGTCCAGAAGAGATAAGTTTACCCTAAGTACCATTCACCACTGGTTGTGATGATTGGTCACATTGGAGAGTTCTATAGTTGGAGCCTCACGTCTTCTAGTACGTTCTCGAGGAATGGTCCAAAATTTAGCTCTTGGAGGACCATCCGTTCCACCTCGCACGGCGTGATAGCATCAAGAAAGGCTTGGGTTAGGGTGATCTCAAGCCATGGTGTTATCCAAAGGGTCTTATCCCCAAGTGATTTCTTGGAAATCTCCTCTTTGGGAATTTGATGAATAGATTCTACGTCAGGTCTTTCGCAGAACGACCCTGTTGCATAAGAGCCCTCCAGATGCTCTGGCAGTTTCACACCTTGTCCCCTTCCTGTGTGTGGATGCTTGTCCCTTGGTTGTGACAGTTCTTCATCCCTTGGGTGCCTCGATTTTGGTGCCATTTCCAATCAAACATAACCGCCCATTAGACCGTTCATAACTAGCTTAAGATGGTCCGTATATACCTTCTCAGTTTGACCAAGTTATGTTATTGGCATAGGCACACCATTAAGCCTTCTGGAGCGTTAATTTATGGGTTAGGGCCAAATTTTCCATAATTAACAACTAATTAATTAATTAATTACACATAGGCACCACCCCCCATGACTAAGAGCATACATTTAGTTGCTTAAAAGGGAAAGGATGTGGCTGATGCGGACTCGCGATGGGATGTAGGTGTGTTGGGAAAGGTTAGGTAGACAAAATGGAAAAAACTCCCCTCAATTTGGACTCCAAATGATGAAAAAATGCAAAGTGCAGTAGGGTATATATAGGGGTTAGGTGCTACGTTGACAAGGCCATGTATACGGGGCCACGTATACACAGCCGCGTATATGCAGTCACTGCATCGATGGGGCCCCGTCGACGTAGGTATGTTCGCCCATTGACCAGCATTGACCAACCCATATAAAGCCTGAAATGATGAATTTGGAATGCCAAATTGAGGTGGTTGAAGCGTGTGAGAGGCTCGGACATGGTTAAGGACATGAGGAAGGTAATTAAGTGCAAAAAAGAGACAAAAATAGGAGAACTGGACTCAAAAAAGAACTCCATGGGGAATAAATTGAGCAATGGGACCCAAAAACTAGTCAACCATGAAATCCAAAGGATGGGGGAATTAATAAGCAGAACCAAGAAAATGCAGGTGGGTCCTCCCCATAGTAGGCCATAGCCATAGTAGCCCCTGCATAGCCCTCAACATCGAGGTCTGTGGGCCTCGGGGCTAAGAAATGGTGTGTGCCAGGTAAGACTCCTATCTAAAAGATTCTGCCAAGGCATGGAAACCCACGAAGATCATGAAAAACCTTCACGACATAAAATAGGCAGTGAAGTGAGTTGGGGAGAGAACTGGGTGAAGAGAGAGAGATGAGAGAATGGTATTCCGATCATTGGTCGTAGGAAACTACATGTGTAAATGTGGTTAAGTGACCTGGTAGAACTGTTCCTGAGTTCAGACCCAAAACCATCTGCATTCAGTGACATCGCAGCAATAGACAAAGTCCTGACCATCCCCTAAGGACGTAAGAATGACCCCATAGAGAACCACCACTCCAACAAACGTGAGAGGAAGGAAGTAGAACGGGACAAAGTTAGAGGGGACCAAGGAAGTCCCATAACTAGTACGGTGGCCCATTAGAGGCTATCTAAGGGGTGTGCTTTGAATTCCCACATAGTGATATTCTCTTTTTCTTCTTTTTTTTTGTCTTTCGGGGGAACCACACCATGCAAAGACCCATGCATGTTCGCATGCATCCGACCAAGGGGTGTGCTTTGAATCCTCATTCATTTTTTTTTGAATTTTTCAGTGAGGACCACACCATGCAAGGTCGAACTTCCTAGAAGCTTCCATGGAAAGGACGCGGAGCGGTAGGAAATATGTAAGGACATACCAACAACCCTAGGGAGTAGAACAAAACAACAAATATTGCATTCCCCTTGAAGTCACACCTGATTCAAACCATTAGGTCATCCCCTAATCGAGGAACCACACAAGTCATAAATTAATTAAAATGTTATTAAGGTAAGGGGTTGCATGTGCTCAATAGAAGGAAAACCATGGAGTGGGTGTATGAGTGGATGACGTGAACTCATTGCTGATTTTATGAGCAGAAAGTAGACGTAAAGTCCAAAAAAGAACCATGCAAGGGCGAAAACTAGACAACTAGGTGGATGAGTACACATTATCCATTGCAACAAAAACCATTCGTACCAGACATCTGAAGACAACAAGATGATGAATTAGCAATTACATGAAAAATAAAACATCCACAAAGAAATGAAAAAATAGGTAAAGAAAGGAAAAAAATGTACAAAGAACTTGCAAATGTATAAACGATGGTGAACAAAAAGTGTAAAACAAAAATGACAAAATGACAAGGGGTGTAGTGGAATAGGTCCGCAGAGATGATGGTCTCCCCCATGATTGGGTGGAAAGGAGGAGACACGAAAAATGGAGCATGGTTGACCTGGCGATGACGAGGTGGTTGCACTCATTGAGTGGAGCTCGTGGAAAGGTTTTAGTTGTTGGCGGTTGACTAACTGTGTTCTGGTGGGGTTCACAGGTTTGTGGATGAGCAAGGCCCCAGATGGGAAGGTTTCAGAGACAATGTAAGGTCCCTTCCACAATGTTTGAACTTGGTCGGTTGGGATATGTGTGAGGGGTTCCAATACAACACCTTGTCTCCACATCTAAACGTGACCTTTCGAATCCTAAGATCGTGTCGTTTTTTGTTTTAGGCCTTGTGGATCTCATTGGAGGATAGGGCCACGAGTCGGTTCTCATCTAGCACACTTAGATTGATCAGTCGTTCACATTGTGCTAGCGGTAGGTCAAGGCATAAGTCATTGGCAGTGGATAGTGTGCGGAGTTTGGCTTGAATGGGAAGTGTTGGCAACTTTTCATACACTAACTCATAGGGAGAGTACCCTACATGAATTTTTCAAGTGGTGTGATAGGCCCATAGGGCATCATTAAGCTTAGTGCTCCAATCCCTCCTGTATTTGCTGATGGTTCAGGTAAGGATCTTGGTGATCTCCTATTGGTGACTTCAGCTTGCCTGTTGGCTTGGGGGTGATAGGGAGTTATGAATTCATGTGTTACCCCTAAGCGTTGCATGAGTTTCAGAAAAGTGACACCCATAAAGTGAGTTTCATTATTTGAAATGAGTGCACGTGGCATTCCAAACATGTTAACGATTTGTTGTTGGACAAATCGTGCAGCAGTGTTGGAGGAAAAGTCGACGACAGCTACTGCTTCAGCCCACTTTGTACAGTAGTCCACAGCTACGATGATGTAGGCTTTCCCATTTGATAGGGGTGTGATGGATCCCATGAAGTCGATACCCCAAATGTCAAAGGGCTCTAGTGGCTGGATCCACTGTTGAGGTCCTCTAATCATGTTGTCATCCCATAGTCCCTCTGGCATCGTTTGTAGGAGTGGGAGAACCATTGTGCGTCCCTAAAGATGGTGGGTGAGTAATACCCTGCAAGTAGGATCTTAATGGCAGTGCGGCGTATAGCATAGTGGCCCCCACAAGGGCCCTCATGAGCATCCTGGAGGATGCACAGTGTATCATCATCAGGGACACACCATCGAACCAAGCCATCTACGCACACCTTGTATAGGTGGCCAGTAATTTCCATGAAATGCTTAGCCTTATTGAGAAACTATTGTTTTTGCCGATGGTTCCACTCCTTTGGAAAATCTTGAGTGGTGAGGTAGGTGAGGATGCAGCTGAACCAAGGGGATTCCTTGGTTACTTGCGGATCAACCATGCCTGTGAAGATGAGTTCATCTGGAAATTGGTCGGATAAGGGCTCCTCCTCTTCTGCATCATCCCATCGCAACCAAGACAAGTGGTCAACAACCAAATTCTTAGTCCCCTTCTTTTCTACCATGGTTAGATCAAACTCTTGAAGAATCACTAGCCACTGGATTATGGGGGGCTCACTGTTGGTTTGTTCATCAAGAACTGGATAGCACTTTGGTCAGTAAGAACAAACACTTCGTATCCGAGCACATAGTGCTAGAATTTTTCCAAGGTGAACACCACTGCCATCAATTCCTTTTCAGTGGTGGTGTAGTTCAATTAAGCACCCACAATACTACGGCTTGCACAGTGGATATAATAGGGACGTTTCTGATCATCACATTGTGTAAGCATGGCACCCAAGGCATAGTTGGATGTGTCCATCATAATGTAAAAGGGTTTGGATCAATCAGGGGCTCATAGAACTGGAGTTTCTATTTTAGCACTTGGAATTTAGACTCACATTCCTTAGTCTAGATGAACAGAACATCCTTCTTTGTCAGCTCTACCAATGGCTTGGCGATCTTCGAGAAGTTTTCAATGAATCGCTGGTAGTAACCAGTGTGTCCAAGAAATGACTGAACATCTTTGACGGTACTTGGTTGGCAGGTGATTCCTTGGATGACCCTGATCTTTTTAGGGTCTATGCTGATCCCTGTTTGTGAGATGCGATGCCCCAACATAATGCCTTCTTAGACCATCAAATGGCTTTTCTGCCAGTTGAGCCGCAGATTGGTGTCTACACACCATTTGAGAACCTGCTCAAGGTAGTCCAAGGCTAGCCCAAACATGGCCCCATAGGTGGAGAAGTCATCCATGAAGACTTCTACACCATTGCCGATTTGTTGCTGGAAGATGCTTAGGACAAAGAGTTGGAATGTAGTAGGTGCATTGCATAGGCCAAAGGGCATCTTCTTATATGTGAAAGTCCCCCATGGACTTGTGAAAGTAGTTTTGGCATGGTCCTTTGGTGTTATTTGGATTTGGTTATAACCACTATAACCATCCAAAAAACTATAGTAGCGGTGCTCTGCTATGGTGTCCAACACCTAGTCCACAAATGGGAGTGGGAAGTGGTCCTTGAAGGTTGCCATATTGAGCAACTGGAAATCAATACAGACCCTCCACTTACCACCTTTCTTGGGCACAATAATGAGTGGGCTAACCCATTCACTATCGACAATAGAATAGATGAATCCTGCCTTTAGCAATTGTTCGATTTCATCTTTTATGATCTACTTCAATTTGGGGTTCAATTGTCTTTATGGCTATCATCATGGCTTCATGGAAGGGTCAAGATAGATCCGATGCTAGTAGACCCTGCGATCAAATCCAGTCAACTCAGGATATGACCATGCGAATGTAGCAACCCATTTGTTTACCACCTCCAGCAATTTCTTCTTCTGATCTGGAGCAAGGGTGGTATTAATGATTACCGACTTTCCATTTTGCAAAAATTCATACTCTAAGTGAGTCGGTAAAGATTTTAACTCAAGGGGCTCTTGTTTGAAACTCTCAGGGGTTTCTAGCTTCCCCAAGTTATCTTGGTCATTAATAGTGGAGACTTGTTGATGAATCTCCTCCATTTCATCCCTACTGTCGATGTAGGCTTGTACAAGCCCCTCTGATGGTTCCATGCACAATGTGCTGCTAGCAGGATCAGCTATCAGCCATTGGGTGCCATCTTGGTTAGCGGCTGCTATGTATAGGAACTGTTGAATAGGTGATTCCTCGATACACCGGCTACATGCTTGGATGGATATCGACTTAGCAGATCATAATTGCTGCACACAGTTGCACCCTAAGTCACTATACGTGATGCATGGAACGCGTTTCTTCTCGACCTTCCCAAAAGGCTTTTCCTTAGAAATTTCAAGGGATAGATTGCTAAGGCCTAGTTGTGCATCCACCATGCTTAGCCAAGCCCTTCCCATGATGATTGGGAAGTTCCCCTTGTAGTTCTCTACATGGATGACCAGAAAATCAGTGGGGTAGGACCACCCACAAACGGTGGTCACAATGTTCTCCACCAATCCCAAGGGAATAATGATGGACTGGTCTGCTAACTTGAGCCGAATGTTTCTCTTCTTCAGTAGAGGAAGGTTCCAGTTCTTGTACATATGATGAAAGATCAAATTGACCCCTGACCCCAAGTCTAGAAGAGCTTTACATAGCTCATTCCTTGCCACCTAAAGATAGATGATAGGGCTTCCTGGATCAGTCAATTTCTAGGGAAGATGACCTGCTTTGATTCAGTCGGTCACAACATGTGTGAGCATGACTGTATGGATGTTGGAGTGTTGTTGTTGTTGGCTTGGAGGCTGCTCTGGCGGTGGAGTAGTGGAGGCGCTTATAGGTTCAAAGGCACTAGCCACAGGTGTATGCAAGGGTATGTTTAAATTGTTGGGCCAAAAAAAGGGATGTTTTCGTGGCTTGGGTTCCAGTCCACTCGGCTGAGGTGCCAGTTGTAAGTTGACAACCCTCGTAGCATTTCATTGTTATGGCTGTGATGGTATCTCTCCTTGCATTGATGGAGTAGGTGGCAGTTGAGTGGGATGTGGTGGAGGAGTGGTAGGAGAAGGTGATGGAGGATAAAAGAGATGTGGGTTTCCCCCCTGGGGTGATGGAGATTGAGGGCGAAAATACTCTGGGGGTGGTAATGACTTTGAAAGGCCACATGGCTAGAAGAGTTTCTTGGAGAGACCAGTTGCTGAACATAGTACCCATAGGGATATGGCTGTTTGTAAGGGTACTACTGCCTAGGAGGTGGCATCCCCCATGTTTGTGGGTGCTGCCATTGTTGGAAGTATTCATACGATTGCAGTGGCGCTCCACTTGGATAGTATCCTTGATGCTGCTGGTGGAACCGCCTAGAATTGCCTTGTGGATAAGGCAACCTTCGGGGTGTTTTCCGTTGTGCCAAGTGAGGGTTCAATGCATACACCCTAGACTCTTGAAGATGTGACACCACAAGACAACATCCTTTAGGATGTTCATATTGGCATATGCCACATTCATCTTCCTTCTCGGTGTCAGAGTCTCCAACCTGCTTTGCTACATCAACCTTGCCCTTTCCCTTATATTGGGCACGTTCAACTTCCTTCTTCCTACGCTGATCGTGGTCATTACCTTGTGCTCTGGACTCCTCTGCAATTTTCAACATGCTTTGGAGCCTTTTGTCCAAAAATTCCCACATCTTATCCACCTTTGCTGAAATTTTAGATGTGAACTTTTGTAACAGAAAGGTCTTTCGATTTACCACTGCTTCCAACGATGATTCTTCCTCCTCATCACAAAAATAGACTTCCCTTTTTCTAAGGGAAAGATCCCAGTTGAATTCTTCTACACTCTCCTTTTTCCTAAGTTCTCCTTCCTCCTTGGCCACCTGTTCAATGACGCATTGCAATTGATGGATCCTTAGCTCTGACATTCGCCCCTGGGAATACACACCAAGGGTCTTTCACATTTCAAAACAGAGCCCATGAATGATGTGGTGAAGTTGTGCCCACTAAGAGTAACCATGAGTAGGACACCGATGCAACAACGAGTAGTACCTACTCATGGCAACAGCTAAGGGTTCATGATTCCCTTGTTTCCAGCCTTGGATTTGCCATCTTAGGTTCACCACCCTGGAGTACGTTTGATATTTGTCATTGAAACTTTCAAGCATCGTACTCCATCTTTTGATTGATTTCGACTCCAAGGACTAATACCAGCTTTCAGCTTCTTTGATGAGTGTGTGAGGGAACAACTTCAGCTTCTGCCAATCATTGTCAATGTTTTGTAGGGTGCAGGCATCATGGAATGCTTGCAGGTGAGTCTACAGATCACAGTTGTATCCTCCTTCAAATCACGGGATGTTGTTCATATCAACACGCTTGATTCGGCTATCCTTCATGTGCCTACTAGGGATTTGAACTACCTCAGAGATATGGAGCATACTCCGGGTAGCCAACAATGGATCATCTGAATTATAGTCTTGTTGGGGACCATGATGTATGTGACGATTTCAGCTATCCCTCCTTTCATGTTGGTGAGCATCACGCGATGGTTTGCACATCTCCTTATGTTGCTCCTTTTGATCCTTTAGAACCTTTTTGCCCCCTTCCTTTCGCTTCCTCCTACCTTGGTTATGATCAGAGCCTGAGCTAGATGAAGGAGAAGGAGAGCGAGAGGATGGAGAAGAAGCAGAGGGATCTATTCCTCTACCTTGATGATGGTCCTAATCATCCCAATCATCCTTGCTATGTGACCCTTCATCCCCTTGGGAATCTTGGCCACCTAGATGCTTGGAATGAATCATGGATTGGAGGACCTATTGCCCCAGGGGAAGTTTGGTTGAATGGGTGTCACGAAAGATGGGATCCCCATTGTCTAGTAGCCCTTGCGAAAATAAGGGTTTATTGAATTATTTCCCGTTCAGCTATTGATATTTGTCCACCTGCTGTTGATCTCTTTCTCATTGAGCCTTAGTGGGATGATAGTCCTGGTAGTCATGGTCCTCCATGACATACTCTACTCCAAGGTCTTGGATGCCCAATCTACCAAGATTGTGAAATAGCATCGCAGGAGTCGATCGATCGGGAGGGTGTACAATATTGCCCTCCATGTCCCGCCATCGTAGATGCTCATCTTGATGTAGGATGAACATGAAATCAGGGACACACCACCCGACACTCCTGTGGCATCGGTGGGGTGGATATCTCCCTCCTACGAGAAGACATATTGGACGTTAAATGGTCCATGTAATTGGTGTACCGTACTATTTACTTAAATCTACCTAGTGTGCATAAATGTTTCTATCCTG
The DNA here is from genome assembly GCA_015680685.1 of Gnetum montanum. Taxonomy (NCBI): domain Eukaryota; kingdom Viridiplantae; phylum Streptophyta; class Gnetopsida; order Gnetales; family Gnetaceae; genus Gnetum; species Gnetum montanum. Next base: position 372,328 of record MNCI01016861.1, on the reverse strand, counting down.
GGTCCGTTCCAATGACTTGAATGATAATTTCACCAAGGTTAGATGATGCATGTAAGACTTAACAGTCCTCGACAATGGCACCAATGATGAGTGGCTAGGTACCCCTACGCCCAACCATGTGAATCATGGGCATTCACATGCGACTCAGTCGAATTCTGTAGACTGAAAGCACTTAACATACACTAGACCATAACCAGTGAGACCTTGGGTTAGAACAATCATTGTCCTTCTAATCTCACTTGTGAAGTTCTGATTGCGATGGTTAAGTGAGATTAAGGCTAATGATTTTTATATCTTTTTGCATATCTTTTGGCTGCTAATTAAGGTATGAAGATTAAGGAATAAACTATTATCTAATCTATAATTATCCTAGCTTATACTCTAACTATTCCTAGCATAAGTATTTGATCCCATCTTCTGAGCACGTTTTGAGCATCTCTTAACACTTTTGGATTACCAGAAGTTAAGCGTCACTGGGCTTACCAAGTGTTTGATTTACGTTCATCCCCTTGGGAATCTTGGCCACCTAGATGCTTGGAATGAATCATGGATTGGAGGACCTACTGCCCCAGGGGAAGTTTGGTTGAATGGGTGTCACGAAAGATGGGATCCCCATCGTCTAGTAGCCTTTGCGAAAATAAGGTTTATTGAATTATTTCCCGTTTAGCTGTTCATATCTGTCCACCTGTTGCTGATCTCTTGCTCGTTGAGCCTCAGTGGGATGATAGTCCTGGTAGTCATGGCCCTCCATGACATACTCTGCTCCAAGGTCCTGAATGCCCAATCTACCAAGATTGTGAAATAGCATCGCAGGAGCCGATCAGTCGGGAGGGTGTACAATATTGCCCTCCATGTCCCACCATCGTAGATGCTCATCCTGACGTAGGATGAACATAAAATCAATGACACACCACCCGACACTCCTGTGGCATCGGTGGGGTGGATATCTCCCTCCTACAAGAAGACATATTGGATGTTAGATGGTCCATGTAATTGGTGTACCGTACTATTTACTTAAATCTACCTAGTGTGCGTAAATGTTTCTATCTTGGGTTCGTTCCAATGACTTGAATGATAATTTCACCAAGGTTACATGATGCATGTAAGACTTAACAGTCCTCGACAATGGCACCAATGATGAGTGGCTAGGTACCCCTACGCCCAACCATGTGAATCACGGGTGTTCACATGCGACTCAGTCGAATTCTGTAGACTGTAAGCACTTAACATACACTAGACCATAACCAGTGAGACCTTGGGTTAGAACAGTCATTGTCCTCCTAATCTCACTTGTGAAGTTCTGATTGCGATGGTTAAGTGAGATTAAGGCTAATGATTTTTATATCTTTTTGCATATCTTTTGGCTGCTAATTAAGGTATGAAGATTAAGGAATAAACTATTATCTAATCTATAAGTATCCTAGATTATACTCTAACTATTCCTAGCATAAGTATTTGATCCCATCTTCTGAGCACGTTCTGAGCATCTCTTAACACTTTTGGATTACCAGACGTTAAGCGTCACTGGGCTTACCAAGTGTTTGTTTTACGTTCGAGATGGTCGTACTTATGGCCTTAACAAGCTACGAATGAACAATAGCGATTGAAATTATAATAACAAAAACTTAAGTAATTAACAAGTAACTAATAAAGTATAAACATATTAAACTATTAAATGCATAAAATAACTAAGTCCAAATGTTGCAAGGAATGTTTGAATAGTTCATCTTTATTGCTATCACGCCAATGGGCTCAGATACATCAATGCTCGAATAAAGAGCTGATCACTTTTCTTACACCTGCTGTGGGCACTTGGAAAATATTCTATCTCTTGTGGGAACAAATTGCAAAAGCTTCGCTACAACTAACTAAAAGATGCCTAAATGAGATGGAAGGCCCTCTTATTTATAAGCTGAGATAGGCAGCTACGTAAATGGGGCCACATTGACGTAGGAAGGCTACGTTGATAGGCCCACATCGACTCAGCCACGTATACATGACCCAGTTGATGCATGACTTAATGACACTTCATCAACATCCTTGATAAATACATTACAGAAGGATTCCATCAAGGGTTTGCAAGAAGTTTTTACTTGTTTACTATTTTTACAAATGAAATAACTAAGGAAATATAATAAAATCACTATGTATATTATTTTTAGATGGTATTATGTTATTAGATGCATCTCAACTAATTATTACATCTAAAATGAAAAAGTGTTAATGAGATATTAGCCTACTAGTAAGACTCGTGATTTGGAAACTCCAAGTTATGTATTTGATTTTGGTGGGCAATATTGAATTATAAAGTTTTTATTCTACTATATCTCTATAAGGTAAATATTGTTTGTTATAGTATCATTTTACACCTTTTTGGGGTAACTCTAATATACTAGGATCTAAAAAAATGAGTCAAGGAAGTAATTGTAACTCTAAATCATAAGCTAATTATAATTCATAATCATTTCTAAAACCATGAGGATTGTAAATCTTATTAACTAAAAAATCCTTTGAGTGAAGAACAGAGTCACATTAGTCTATTTCATAGATAAGTGCTAATTATAAACTATCATAGATAGTCATAAGAAGTATTTTTTCTAGTTTTAGTAAATCACAATAAAATATATAGGCTTGATATTACTCTAGACTAGATTATACAAAGTTTGTAAGAACTTAAGAACTTCTTGTGTTTCAATACTATTGCTATGGTCATGTTACAATGTTTATATTATTGTAATATCAATAATATAATCTAGGGACTTTATGGTTTTTTTTTTTGAATTTGATGTTTCTCCTTTGGATTTGATATTTCTCCTATAGGTTTAATTTCTTTCTCTTTTATTTTTTTCAATAAATTTGATCTTTCTAGAATTTTGGTATGAGGGATTCTAAATTACTTTCAAATTTTTTAAGTAATGCTAAAATTTTTGTAACTTTTATCAATGTAAATTTTTTTTAATTATCATAATATAGATTTACAAGTATGTAAATAAAAATTTGTGGTGTTTTCTTCTAGTGATGACGATGAAACTAAGATACTTGATTTTATTCCTTTTGATGATGTATGCAAGTCACTGGTAACTGATCTAACATCACGCTATATATTCATTCAAATTTTGACATAAAAATTTGTGAAAAATAGCTCCTGTAGTAGTTAACCCCATTTTTTGGCACCAAGGTAAGATGATAATGATAGTTAAACTAATTTATTATATTCTAAATCTATTATTTATAATATATTTAACATAAACTAATTTATCTATAAATAAGACAAATAATTTACCTATAAATATAGTTTTAGTTTACACTTCATTATCATAATATCATTACAATATACTAGTGAAGATCCATGATATATGAAAAGTTATGTATTCAACTCTTACCATTCAGTATTATTTTCCATTATGTGTGTGTGTGTGTGTGTGATAAGAGAGAGCTTGTCAATTGTTTACCTAAAAAATTGTCAAATTATTTACCTAAAAAATTTCTTAGGCTTGAGAAAAAATTATTTTTGACATAGTATCTTTTTAAAATTCATAATAACAAATGCATGCTCATCTAACCAGGCTGTTATTATTAGGGTTGAAAAGATAAGGTAGATCTACATAAACGAATTTTTTATTATTCATTATCATAGTTAATTTTAAGTTAAAGCAACATTTCTACAAAATTTCTTTTCATGGATGCCACCTAGAGAGCTTTAGTAATGATTTAGGTAACGTGGATGCAAATTAGAGAGGTCCAACAATAATTTAGGTAATGTGGAGGGTGATGTTCATGAATCCAAACTACACAAAAATAAAACCTTATGTCCTAAACGTCATCATTGATATCGCATGCGTTCTTCCATTTTGAGACCATGCAATTTTTAAATTTTAAGTGTATGCTTGGGCCTGTATAAGTTAATTTTTAATACTCTTGCAAATATTTAAGAAGCATTTGAAAGACTCCATTAAAAGATTACTATTTTATAAGTTAATTCTTAATAAAATTGAAATTGAAATATTCATGGTAACATTTAACCAAATTTGCAAATATAATATTCCATTTATCTCCAATGTGTTCCTATGCAGGATATTGGATATTATAGAAAAATCTAATATATATCTTCAATGCTTTTTGTATTACATAGTTGGTATTTTGGTTCTTCACAAGGAATTCTGGATCATCTACCTCTTTCAACTCTCATAAAAGCAATCTCATTTATGCTCTACTAATTGTACATTGCAATTATAAGGAATGATAATAAATAAATAAATTCCCTTTCAGTTAAGACCTCACTTTATACTATTCAAATAGAATTTTTTTTTGGCCTTGTACACTTTTCAAAATTTTTTGATCTACTACTTATTTTACAAAATTGTAAACCTGGTTAGGATTAGAATAGATAATGTACCCTTGAATATTTTATTTATTAAGCCATAAAACTCCCTCATGAAGTCATTTTAATCATATATATCCATCATCCGTTCTTGAGAATATTTATCCACTGAAGTTCTAGAAAGATTGAGTGTAGTAAGGTTATAAATTGAAAAATAACTTTAATTTCTAATGATATCATCTCTACTTTAGAAGCATAATATCATTTTATGTCCATTTCTTAACTTTAAATTCATTAAGCAATTTTTTTTTGAATTTCTTATATTTGTTTCCAATAATTATATGATAAAGTAGGACCCTATATGACACAATGATAAGGAATAGTAGGCTGAACAATGGCATGGTAAAGTTATTTTTGGATATCTCAAGCTAGAATGGATTCCTTCTTATATGTGCTTTCTCAAGCAAATAAGGATTTCATACTACTTGAAACTCTTTAAGTAATACACTAATCCCATTTATGATGACAAGAATATTCTAGACCAAGATATTTGTAAGAAAAAATTATGTCCACATGTTCATGTCCTATAGTAAAATTGTACATCTTATTTCATGTGCAAGAAATCATAATTTTTTTTGGATATTAACTTTCATTCTTAAATGCTAATAAAGGTTATTAAAAGCATTATACTTCATTGCAATCCTTCAATTGAACTTGAAATTAAGATAACATAATCAATATAGAGCAAGAGCTTGATAGGATTGCTTTTAATTGTAATGGCAAAATGACTTATTATTTAATGCATTCATTCTTCATGTTCATTAATAAAATGACCAAATAAAGTAGAAGAAAGAAGACATATTTTTTTTAACAACAAAAAAAATATTAAATAAAATTCTTTCTTTCCCATTTGTATATTGAGTACATCTTTATAAAGTTTTAGGATGTCCAATAATAGTATGTTGGGAACTTTTAAATTTTTAAAGCACCTCCATAACTTGTTTCAAATGAATGAATTATACACCTTAGAAACATTTATAAAGCAAATAAAAGTTTTCTTATGTGTACCTTTTGATCTATTAATAAGAAATTTTAAGGTGATGAGATGACCTATAGTAACATGCTATTGCCTAAATTTTGCCTAGGAAATTGCACGTATATGATTTTCTTTAGCATATCTTCTAAGCATAAACTCTCGAGTAGTGCTGAGAAGCTTGGAAAAAATACTACCAATTATAATTAATCTATAATTATTTAATTCTTTTTTGTTTTCTTGTTTAGAGAGCATAACTGATTCATTGATGTACAATTTCTTTTCTAACCCTACTTGCATAGTCAAATTTAACTTCTTCTAGATGGCATTTTATACTAATATAACTCTCCATTTAAGCAATTTTCTATATAAGTTATTTACTTCAACATTTTTTTCCTAATGCTAGTTTTTTTATTCTCTATATTGTATCATCAAAAGAAATGAATAATATATTTTCATTATTATGAAAATATTCTATTCCATCATTACTATTAAGTAAAGCTGCATAAAAAATTTTAATATCTTTAAGAGAGAAAGCATAGTTTGTTCTTCTCATGCTTTCAAAAAAATACCAAAAATAGGTGGAATAGTTATTTATCATTTATGAAAGTACTCCATCTTTGTCTTTGTTTGAATAAGTCCCTCTTCTTAGTTCAAATCATATTTTTATATGTCTTGATAGTCTTTCGTGACTTTTGAGTCTTCAATACAATTCTCATTGTCTTACATTCTTCATCAAACTATTGTTAATTATTTGTATTTTGGTCTTTAGAAATATTTGGGGCAAGTGTAATAAGATTTTTTGTAATATTCATACTTGATTTCAAATATATTAAATTTCATTTTGAAAATATTTCTTTATTTTTGTAGTTATTCTAAAGTACTTTTACCTCCTAGAATATCAAATATGATGTATATCTAGGAGGTAGAAATTATTATGGGTATTTATTGGTTAAACTTTATCATAGAAAAAAAATAATTATCATAGTTGAAGAGTCATTGTTTGATCACATTGACACAATCCTGTTGATGTGATTGCCTCAACACATGGTTTTCTGTGTTAACGCATATGCGTTGATGTAGTGTTGTGTTTTTCCTATATAAGTGCTCACACCAGTTGCATTTATGGAATCTGATCATTAGTTGCTAGCCAAATTCTTACAATTTTATTTTCCCAAAGCTAGAATATTTTCTAAGTGCCCATAGTAGGAGTTGAAAAGTATATAGATCTTTATTTGAGCATTGATGTACTTGAGCACCTCAATGTGAATGGTAATAAAGATGAGCTTTCTTGATAAAAAAACTTGTAGCACTTGGACTTAGTTGAATGTTTACTTTATGAATTTTTTATTCATGCAATTTAATTTAATTATTTTAAGTAATTAATTCATATAATTAATTAACACACATAAGTATGACCACTTCGAGCATACGTTAACACTTGGTAATTTCAATAATGCCTAATGCTTGATAACCCAGTAGCGTTGCAATGTGTTCATCCAAGAAATTCCTTGAGAGCCATAAATAGTTAAGGGTGTGAGAACATTCCTTGGCCACACTAGCTACTACCAACACTTTATAGATAATTTCTCTAAGACCACCAAACCATTAGTCTAGCTAACAAAGAAGAATGCTTCATTTTTTTGGATTGAGGAATGTGTGCATGCATTCTAGCAACTCAAGTAAAAGCTTGTAGAAACTCCAATTTTGTGAGCACCTAACTAGTTTAGGCCCTTACACATCATGACAGATGCATCCAATTATGCTTTGGTAGCCATGCTCACATAGTTGGATGATTAGAAACATCCTTACTATATTCACTACATGAGTAGAAGTATTGTGGATGCATTGCTAAACTACATCACAATAAAGAAAGAATTAGTGGAGGTGGCATTTGCCTTGGAGAAATTCAGGCACTATGTGCTTGGATACAATGTGTTTGTGCACATAGAGCATAGTACAATCCAATTTTTGATGAATAAATCAATGTAAGCCCCTATGTCATACGGTGGCTAGTGATCTTGCAAGAGTTCAATCTAACAATGGTAGATCAAAAGAGGATCAAGAACATGGTTACTGACCACTTGTCTTAGTTGAGATGGGACAATAAAGAGAAGGAGAGCCCACTTTCAGATCAGTTTTTTTATGAACTCCTCTTTATTAGAGCTATAATTGAATAAGTACCCACTAAACCTAATTGGTATGATGGCATTCTCACCTACCTTCTTATTCAGGAGATGCCACAAGAGTGGGATAGCAGGAAGAAATAACAATTTCTTCACCAGGCCAAACACTTCATGGAAATCAATAGAAACCTTTACAAGGTGTGCCCTGATGGCCTAGTTTGACGGTGCACACCTAATGCTAATCAACTTTGCATGATCCAAGATGCTCATGAGGGCCCTTGTGTGGACTACTATGTTGGGAGACACATGGTCATTAAGATCCTCATAGCAAGGTATTACTAGTCAATACCTTTTAGGGATGCTCACCACTTCGTCTACTCTTGTGAATGCTACAAACATGATGGTGGAATGAATTCTCATATGGAGGGGCCTCAATAGTGGATCCAATTATTGGCAATCATTTGGGATTGCCAATGTTTGGCCTGTAGTCTCATGACTTTGGGATCATGGAAAATGAAGAATTTAAGGAGAATAATTTAACAATTGCACCATAAAGGAATGTTAGTGGGTCCTCCCCAAAGCAAGCTTATGCCTTTTATGCCCTGAAACCCCCCAAACCAAAGAGTTTGTAGGCTCCAGGGATAACATATGAAAACAATGGTTAAAGACCTACCCACAAAAATTTACCAAGAAAAAACAATGTATCAACAAAAATATAGACTAATCATAAAACTGACAATGAGGTGGGAAATGGGAAGAAAGATGAAGAGTAGAAAATGGAATGGAATCCCAAGAGCAAGGTTGTGTAAAGTCCCTTGTGTATTTTATGGTTAAGGTGATGGAGTAGAATTCTAAAGCTGGACTCAAACCAACCACATTGAGTGACCTCGCATCAATACACTTGACCAATCCATCCTCTTGAAGCAACAAGAATGCTTCTCCAAAGAGTCACCACAATTCCAAGGAGAGACAGATAGAGAATCATGAAGAAAGAAAGGGCCTTAGTTAGAGGGAACCTTCAAGCATGGGTAACAGGTCTTTCCAGTGCCATAACCAGTTCTTGTAGTCCATATTTCTTTATTATGTATAAGGGGTGTGCTTTGAATTCTCACCATTTTTTTTTCACGTGAGAACCACACCATGCATAGACTTATTTTTATTCACTTAGCTTCCTGATATTTGATCAATGGAAGAATGTTGGAAAACCTGTGAAAAGCATCCAAGTACCCAAGAGAATAGCTAGCACATGTGCATTGAATCCCCTTGAAGTCACACCCTTTTCAACCATTGAGTCCTTCCTTGGTTTAAAGAATACCAAGCCACAAATTCATTAATAAGTTTATTTAGAAAAAGGGATAGTATAGTTCCAAAACCAAGGGAGCCCACAGAGTTGAATGGATAAATGGGCAACATGCACTCATTGCTTTTTTATCAAAAGAACCATATCTTAATATCAACATTGAAAATCAAAGGTAAAAACCAAACATTAGCAATCAACATTGTTATAGTACAATCCACCATCACGAGCACTTATTATATGACGAATGAAAGTAAGTCAAACAAATAAATAGTAAAAATGGTAACGATGGTGTAAAAAAAAGTAAATATTGAAAAATGTGTAAAACAAAAAATGTGTAAAAAAAATACAAAAGGAACTAAGAGCTTTGAATGGTTAGCATTGGTGGCTGTCTCCCCCATGACTAAGGTGGTAGGAGGCAATCTAAAATAGGGAGCAAGATTGTCCACCAACAGAGGTAGCATTGGTACTGGCTGTCCTAGGCTCATGAAAAGGTTTGGTTTGTTGGATGTTGACCAATAGTTTCTTGTTCAGGCTGTCAGGTTTGTAAATCATCATGGCCCTTGAAGGAAAAGTTGCATGAATGATATAAGGTCCTTCCTGCAGCATTGGAAATTTAGTTCATTGTGGCACATGTGTGGGATCCTAGTAGAGAACCTTATCTCCTGGTTGATATTTAACTTTCCTAATCCTTAGTTCATGACCTTGTTTATTAAAAGGCTTCTGCAATTCGTTAGATGATAGGATCACTAGTTGATTCTCATCTAGCAAGTTAAGGTTCATTAGCCGTTCTTTTTGTGCTAGATCAAGGTCAAGGTTAAGATCACATGCTGTGGATAGTGTACGGAGTTCTGATTGAATAGGGAGCATTGGAAGTTTACCATACACTAACTCATATGGAGAGTAGTCTATAGGGAGTTTCCATGTGGAGCGGTATGCCCAAAGAGCATCGTTTAGTTTGGTGCTTCAATCTCTTCTATACTTGCTAATAGTTGTCAATATCTTTGTAATCTCCCTATTGGTGACCTCGGCTTGACCATTTGCTTGAGAATGGTATGGTGTAGTCAATTTGTGCTTCACCCCTAAGCATTACATTAATTTCTGAAAAGTCACACCTATGAAGTGTGTACCATTGTCTGAAATAAGTGCATGCGGCATGCCAAATTTGTTTATGACTTGTTTTTGAATCAATCGTGCAGCTGTAGGTGATGTACAATCCTTAATGACGACTACTTCTACCCGTTTTGTGAAGTAGTTAACGACAACAATGATATAGGCTTTTCCATTGGACATTGGATAAAATCAATTCCCCAAATATCGAAGGGTTCTAAAGTTTGAATCCATTGTTGCAGATCCTCCATTCTAGCAATCATTCCCACATCATGTTGACATAGCTCATAAGATTGGATGAAATGATGGACATCCTGGAGCAATGTAGGCCAATAATATCCTATAAAAAAGATTTTAATGGCTATTCATCTCCCAGCGTAATGACCCCCACAGGGACCCTCATTAGCTTCTTGGAGAACTTGTAATTGATCCACCTTGGAAACACACCATCAAATCAAGCCATCGAGACGTACTTTATAAAGTTGCCTGTTGATCTCCATAAAATACTTGGCTTAGTGAAGAAATTGTTGTTTCTTTTTAATGTTTAACCCTTGTGGTGTTTGTTGTGTAAGGAGATAGGTGAGAATACTACTATACCAGTTTGTCTTCGTGGTCAATTGATTAGTTACTACACCTACAAAGAGGAGTTCATTAGGGAAATGATCAGAGAGTGGATACTCATCCTCTTTGTTGTCCCATTGCAACCAAGATAAATGATCAGAAACTACATTCTTGGTGCCTTTATGATCAATCATTACAAGATCAAACTCTTGTAAGATTATGAGCCATCGTATGATGCAAGGGCTTACCGTTGGTTTATTTATTAGGAACCTTATTGAACTATGATTCATATGCATGAATACCTTATAGCCCAAGACATAGTGCCTAAATTTTTCTAGTGCAAACACTACAACCAGTAATTCTTTCTCTATTATGGTGTAGTTAAGTTGTGCACCAGCAATACTCCTACTTGCACAGTGGATGTAATAAGGACATTTTTGGTCATCTAACTATGTAAGTATGGCTCCTAAAGCATAGTTGAATGTGTCAGTAATTATGTGGAATGGTTTGAGCCAGTTAGGAGCTTATAGAATGAGTGTTTCTACGAGCTTCTATTTTAAAGTTTGAAAAGCTAGTTCACATTCCCTAGTCCATTTGAAAGGTACGTCCTTTTTTATTAGTTCAACCAATGGTTTTGCAACCTTTGAAAAGTTATCTATAAATCATTTGTAGTAGCCAGTGTGTCCAAGGAATGATCAGATATGTTTTATAGTTTCAGGTTATTGAGTGATTCCTTGGATGATTTTAATCTTTTCGGGGTCTACCTCTATCCCTGCTTGCGAAATCTTATGTCCTAATACAATGGCTTCTTGGACCATTAAATGGATTTTTTCTAGTTGAGCCTTAAGTTAGTTTCTACACACTACTTTAGTACTTGCTCTAATTGGTCCAAGGCTTGATCAAAGTTTGCTCCATAAGTGGAGAAGTTGTCCATGAAGACTTTCACACCATTTCCTATCTACTGTTGGACTATGCTTAGAACTAATCATTGAAATGTTGCAAGGGCATTGCACAAGCCAAACGACATTTGTTTGTATGCAAATGTTCCCCAAGGACTAGTGAACGTAGTCTTGGCTTAGTCTTCTGGGTCTATTTAAATTTGGTTGTACCCACTATACCCATCCAGAAAACTATAGTAGCAATGCCATGCAATGGTGTCTAAGACTTGGTCAACGAATGGCAACGGAAAGTGGTCCTTGAATGTTGCCATATTCAGTAGCCTAAATTCTATACACATCCTCCATTTATCTTCCTTCTTAGGCACAATAACTAAGGGACTAACCCATTCACTATCAGCAATGGGGTATATGAACCCAGCTTTTAGAAGCTGTTCAATTTCTTCCTTAACCACTTGATTAAGATTTGGGTTAAGTCACCTTTGCGGTTGTCATCGAGGCTTCATAGAGGGATTTATGTAAATTTTATGTTGGCATATCCTAGGATCTATTCCGATTAATTTGGGATATGACCAAGTGAAGGCTTTCAACCATTTGTTTATCACTTTTAGTAGTTTCTCTTTTTGTTGAGGAATGAGCCTAACATTAATAATTATTGGTTTTCCATTCTTGAGAAACATGTATTCCATACCGGTGGGCAATGGTTTTAACTCAAGGGGCTCTTACTTAAACTTATCAAGGATTTCCAACTTCCCCTAATTGATATTTTCAATGTCAAGACTTGGAAGTTGGTGATGGGCTTACTCTAATGTGTCTATGCTATCGATGTAAGTGCATACATGCATCTTTGTCTATTAGTCACTTGTGCACATTGATTGCATGTAGGCATTGTTAAACATTGTACAAACCATGACTTCTGCACACAATTACACCCTATGTCATTGTATGCAATGCATAGAACTTTCTTCTTCGTGATCTTTCCAAACGTATTTTCTTTAATATTTTCAGGGAAAGATCACGGATTCCTAGGTGCACATTGATTGTGCTTAGTCATGCTTTTCCCATTATGATTCAAAATTCCCCCTTACCATTGTTCACTTGAATCACTAGGAAGTCAGCTAGATACGACCATCCACACACAATGGTGACAATGCCTCCACTAGTCCTAATGGGACAATGATGGACTGGTCGGCCAACTCTAAATGAATGTTACTCTTTTTTAATGGAGGCAAGTTCCAGGCTTTGTACATTTCTTGAGAGATTAAGTCAACACTGGAACCTGAATCCAAAAGAGCTTTGCATGGTTCATTCCTAGCAATCTGTAGATATATAAGAGGACTCCCAAGATCAGAGAATTTCATAAGAAGATAGCCAACTTTTATCCAATTCATGATGGCATGAATTAACATGATTGTATGCATTGAATGTGGCCTTTGCGTTGAAGAGAGTTCTAAAGTTTCGATTGGTGATGAGGTGTTTGAAGAATTAGCCACTTGTGACTATAAGGACTTTGTTGGACTGTTGGTTCTAAAGAAAGGTCTCTTCTTTGTGCAATTTTTTGGACCAAAATTAAGATGAGAATTAATAGCCCTTGTAGTGTTGCATTGCTATGGCTAGGCAGGGAGCTCACCCTACATGGTTGGAGTAGGTGGTAATGGAGTCAAGGGTGGAAGAGATGCAGCCAGATGAGAAGGATGGTATGTTTGTGGAACATCACCCCTAGGAGAAGGAGTCCTATAATACTCATGTGTTTGGTAGTGAGGTTGAGGGGTGATGTGACTAGTAGAGTCACGTGGAGAGATTGGCTATTGCATGTAATATCCATACGGGTTAGGTTGAAGGTAAGGATAATGTTGCTATGGTGGTGGCATTTCCCATGATTGTGGGTGCTGCCACTATTGATATTGCTTAGTTGGTTGTGGTGGAGTTCCACTTGGATAATACGTTAAGGGTTGGAGGAACTATCTTGGGTTACCTTTGGGATAAGGTAATCTTCAGGGTGTTTGCCTTCTATTCAATTGTGGGTTGAGTGCATACACCCCAAACTCCTGCAGATGTGAAATTACAAGGCAACATCCCTTAGGATGGTCATATTGGCATATCTCGCATCCACTATCATTGTCTGTATCTGAATCCACAACATGTTCAATGATGGCAACTTTTCCCTTACCCTTGTTGCATGCATATTCTGCTTCTCTCTTTTTTCTCTTTTCCCGTTCACTACCTTACTCTCTAGACTCCTCTACTATTTTGAGAATGGTTTGAAATCTATTATCTAGGGTGTCCCACATTTGGTCTACCTTTGTCGATACTCCTGATGCCAACTTTTGAATAGGCAAATTTTTCCTATTCACCATCTCTTCAAGTGGTGACTCTTCTTCATCCTCACAAAATCTTACTCCCTTCTTTCGGAGGGAAGGATCTCTATTATATTCCTTCGCACTCTTTTTTTTTCCTTAGCTCACCTTCCTCTTTAGCAACTTGCTCCAATAATCTTTGCATTTGATGGATCCTAAGCTCAGATAGCCTTCCTTGGGCATACATCCCAAGGGTTCTTTGCATTTCATGCCTAAGCCCATCTACGAGATGGCGTAGTTGATCCCTTTGCAAATAACCATGGCCAATAAAATGATGTAACAGTGCATAATATTGGTCCATGGTAGCATCCAAGGGTTCAGGCCCTCCTTGTTTCCATCCTTGGATTTACTTTCATAGGTTGGACACTCGAGAGTATATTTGGTACTTATCGTTGAACAATTCTAACATGGTACTCCACCTACGAATGGATTCTGATTCTAAGAATCGGTACCAACTCTTTGCTTCTTTAACTAGTATCCATGGGAACAACTTTAGTTTTTGCTATTCATTTTCTATGTGTTGTAAGGCACATGCATCATGGAATGCTTGTAGATGATTTTGAGGATCTGTGTTGTATCCTCCTTCAAATTGTGAGATGTTGTTCATGTCTAATCTCTTGATCCTACTACCTTTTGGTGCCTTGTTGGGATTCTAACAGCCTCAGTTATGTCTAGCATACTTTGAGTAGTGAGTAGAGATTCATTGTGATCATCCCATCTATGGTTTCTATGATGCCTATGTTGTTCATTACTCTCCCTTCTTCCATGCTGTGATTCTCTAGAGTGCCCTTGTTCCCTTTCCTGACTATTTCGTCTATGACTCCCATTTCACCTACCCTTATCCTCATGGTCTTTTTCATTGTGACTATGTCCAGATCCTAAAGGAGAGGATAAAGAAGATGATAAAGGTGGAGAAGAAGGAGGACCATCATCACGATGGTGCCTGTTACCTTCTCTTCAGTGGTCATGACCTCAATCATGGTTATGATCAGAATTTTCATCTTTGTCATGTGTTCATGTTCCTTTTTCAGACCCTTTTTGTCTGTTGGTATCAAAATCCAGGTTATGGATAGTTGAGTGAATATTCTGATATAGAACCCCTTGACTGAAGTCAATAGGAGGAACATCATTGTGTGGGTAACTTCCTGAGGCAGGTTCACCATCCTCATTTTAACTTAGGACATGTGGGACATTCTGTGACAACTTTCCCATCATGGATTCATAACATCTCTCTTGTTGTAAATCCCTTAGACGTTATGCCTTCGTGGATTGATACTCTCTTGATTCATGATCATGCACAATGTACTCTGCTTGTAAGTGCTGCATACTAATTCGTGTGAGATCACAAAGAAGCATGCTTGGAACAGAGTGATCAGGAGGTAACACTATGTTGCCTTCTAAATCACGCCAACATAGCTATTCATCTTGGTGGAGGATAAGGGTAAATTTTGGTATATACTCATTAGGACGAATGTATACCACATGAAACTATTGAGGGATTGGTGGATTATCATGTGCACTACACCTTCGATTGTTCCCTGTATCAGACCTAGGCAGTGAAACACTTTTGTATGAAGAAGGAGACATGATTGTCTATTCAGTGTGCAATGTATTATACATTATTATTATTTTCCTTGTAACCAACCCTAAGGGTTCGTTCCAATGATGAGAAATATTTCCTAAGTTCTAATTAGCACATAATCAACAAAGTCCCTGACAACAGCACTAATGATGAGTCATGAGGTATCCCTACGCTCAACCATACGAATACGATCATCCACGCACGATCTGGTCAAATTCCAAGGAGTAAGTTCTTATGTGCTTTTGTGGAACAAGGATGAGTTAGTCAATCATTTTCTTCCCAAGCTTACTTGTATAGNCACTTTCCATACACACCTTGAACTAGTGCAACACTGTTGGGATTACCAAACGCTAATCATTACTGGGTTACCAAGCGTTACACACATGCTCAAAGTAATCGTACTGAGTGTGCTTACTTATGAGAGTTATAGGGTGAGAGAGAGAACATTAATTAACTAAGGAAATCATTAAATAACTACAATTAACATTAATTAATCTATTCTGGATGCTACAAGGTTTATCACAAAGTTTGTCTTTATTGCCATACAAAAGGTGTGCTAAGGTACACAATGCTCAAATGAGGATCCGTTCACTTTATGACTCCTACTACGAGCATGCAGAAATAATTCTAACTCTGAGAGGGAGAAAAGAAAAGAGTTTGGATAAGGGGGTAAGACTAATTTCCAAACTACACAACAAAAACTACCCAAACCAAGTGTGCCCACTCTTATTTATAGAAGACAAGACAAGCCCCGATATTGAATGCCTGATATCACTTGGAAGGCTCCGATATCGTGTACTCGATATCGTGGATGCGATATCGCGGTCCGATATCATAGCTCATCATTCATGGAATGGTAGAAATGTGCTAACACTAACCACTAGAGACCTTTGATATTTGGATCATTAACTTCATGGGTCCCATCACTCCCATGTCAAATGAAAGGGTGTACATCATAGTTATTTTTGACTACTATATGAAATGGATGGAAGCTGTAGTCGTCACTAATTACGCATCTTTCACAACTACTTAGTTTGTAAAAAAATATGTTGTAATCTTGCTAATGTAGTAACCTTTTTTTTTTAACAAATTGTTGCTTCATGGAATGGTAGAAATATGCCAACACCAACCATTAGAGACCTTTGATATTTGGGTCATTGACTTTATGGGTCTTATCACTCCCATGTCAAATGGAAAGGCATACATTATAGTTGTTGTTGACTACTGTATGAAATGGGCAGAAGCTACCGTCACTGATTGCACATCTTCTATGGCTACTTGGTTTGTATAAAAATATATTGTAAATAGATTTGGGATGCCATGTGCACTTATTTATGTTAACAAAACTCATTTTATAGGCACTACCTTTCAGAAGCTCATGCAATGCTTGGGGGTTGAACATAAATTAGCAACATCCTACCACCCCCAAGCTAATGATCAAGAAGAGGTTACAAATAGGGAAATCACAAAAATACTAACTTAAATTGTTAGTAAATATAGAAGGGACTAGAGCACAAAACTCAATGATGCCCTTTGGGCTACTGCTCCACTTGGAATCTTCCTATTGGCTACTCTCCCTATGAGCTTGTGTGCAAAAGATTAGTAACACTTCCAATCCAAATAGAGCTCCATACACTATTAACAACTTGTGACCTTGACCTTGACCTAATTCTAGCATAGAAATAAAGATAAATAAACATTAACTTGCTAGATGAAAATTGATTAGTGGCCCTGTCATCTAACAAAGTGCATAAGACATTCAATAAGCAATGACAAAAACTTAGAAGTAGGAAAGTAAAATTTTAACCAGGAGATGGGGTCCTATACTATAATTCCACATATGTATCACAAAGAACTAAGTTTCAAATGATGTGGAAGGGGCCTTACATTATCTATGAAACCTTTCCCTTTAGGGCCATGTTAATAAACAAACCTGAAAGCCCAAACAAAAGCTGCTAGTTAACATGCAACAAATAAAACCTTTTCATCAACTTAAGAGAACTAGGAACTAGAAAAACTCAACAGATGGACATGCATGTTCAATTTTTTGGATCTCCTCCTTCCAACATAGTTGTGGAGGTGGCCATCCATGCTCATTTAATAATGTGGCTCCTCAAGTTTTCATAGTTTTTTCACCATTTTTTAGACATTTTCTCTTTCTTAAAATATTTTATGCATTCTTTTATATTTTACATTATTTAGTTTGGATATTTGTGATGATATTATTATGTTTTTTTTTCTTTCTTTATTTCTACCAGGACTATGTGCAACTGTAGCTTTTAATTGATGGTGGTTTGTACTATAATATTATTTGATTGCTAATGTCTAGATTCTATCTTTTAATTTTGATGTTGATCACTAAGAAGTAGTTTCCTTTTCATGATAATAGGTAGTGAGTCCATGTCATCCATAGATCCAAAAAACTCTATGGTGTTCCCTTATTTTGGAAATATGTGATCCCTTCTTAAATGAAACTTTTAATTACTTTGTGATCTTGCTAGTTTCCAAACTTGGAAAGAATTAAATGAATAAACAAGGGTGTGACTTCTNCAGAGTACATTAAAAATGTTTACCTCTCATAAATTAGTTATTTTAATATTATTTTATTAGTTAAACCTTGTGGGAGTTAGAAAAATTTTGAAACCTAAGGTTTGTGGTCTCTGTGACATAGAGCTCAACTCCAATAGCTACAAGAATGAAAAATAAGGGAAATCAAACAAGAAATTTGAAAAGATATGGGCTCTAGAATGTTCTAGGCTCTGAAAATAGCAAAAACCCCTTCCCAATTTGAGAGCAAATGACAAAAAATTCACAAAGTGTTGCTCCTATTTATAGAATATTTGGGCTACATCAACAAGATTCCATCAATGAGATTGCATCAACATGATTGACTATGTTAATGGAATCCCATCAACATGGCCAGCTACATTGATAGGATCTTGTCGACATGGTTGAAAGTTAGAATTTTTCATCATTGAGAAAAAGGAGAAAAACAAAGAGTTTTTACACAAAATTGAAGTTCTTAGGAAGCCACATGAGCCTAGAACATGATGAAATGCTTGAAGAGGGCTAGATAATGCATAAAAATGGAGATTTAATAGGAGAATGATTGGAGAAATGCCATAAAGGAGTGCAAAACTAAACATAACTGACATGGGGCACAAAATATTTGAATGAAAAAATGTCTAATGGATGAGGAACTTAATCAACCCAATCAAGAGTATANAATATTCTATAAATAGGAGCAACACTTTGTGAATTTTTTGTCATTTTCTCTCAAATTGGAAAGGGGTTTTTGCTATTTTCAGAGCCTAGAACATTCTAGAGCCCATATCTTTTCAAATTTCTTGTTTGATTTCCCTCATTTTTCATTCTTGTAGCTATTGGAGTTGAGCTCTATGTCACAGAGACCACAAACCTTAGGTTTCAAAATTTTTCTAACTCCCACAAGGTTTAACTAATAAAATAATATTAAAATAACTAATTTATGAGAGGTAAACCTTTTTAATGTACTCTGGTAGACATTAAAATGAAATAATAGTAAAATAATATTAAAATAATCAAACCTTACATGATCACAACTTAGCCAAATGTAACTAATCTAAAGAGATAAGGTACTCAAATGTTCCAAAGTTACACATCATAAGCTAATCCTTGACCATGTTGTGATTATATATGGAACCAGGACCTAAGCATTTGTAAGAAGGAGGATTGTCCCAACTAAGGGACAAGTGACCTAGAATTGGAAGGGACCAACAACAAGAACAACCCTAGCAGTAGGTAGCTAAAATTCATGGAATTGGACCTCTTCGAGAGGAGCCTAAAGTGGAATCTATCCATTAGATTCCAGAAGCTAGAATAGTGCAATTCCATTGGGATGAGGCACCAGGAATGCCTATTGTAGGCAAGTTTAATTTAAGGAAATTCAATGTTTGATTCTCCAAGAATAGAAATTTGGAACCTTCTTGAAATTTGCCCCAAAAAATGCCAAAAATCAGCTGCAAAGCTCTCCCATGTGGTCCATCATCACATCTAGTGAAGAGTGTTATATGCGAGAGACATATCTATTTTGGAACAATAGGCAACCTGATGCCATTTTAAAGATCAAGGACATTAGTGTGTCCTACTCGATGGAGGCCATCTCTTAATCCCTCGATTTGCCTGAAACTGGGACTAATTTGGTAAAGATATCAGCACAAGTGGACCCAAAGGTAAAAAAGGAGTGGGTCTAGTGGTGCTATGAAGTAGACCACAAAGATTATGGTGCACTCACAACGGAAGAACGTGCCTACTTCAAGATAGTGGCCTACCACCTCTATTCCATGGTGAGGCCAAGTAAGGTGATAGCCTTTTGTGCCTATGCATGTGCCACTCTAAGTGCTAAATTCCTTGTAAACCTTTCATAGTTGATCTATCTTATGATAGATAAGTGATTTAAGGAAAACAAGCATGGGAGGAAGGCACTCCCCTTCTCGTGTATCATCCAAAAATTTTGCAAAAGGGGAAAAATAGCTTGCTATTTTAATGACACACTCAAACATGCTCCTATTGCCTTTTGGGTGAAGATAATGAAAGATAAGGTCCCTGCCACGATGAGAAAAGAGAAGTAGCTACCACTATCACCCACTCATGAAACAACACCAAAGACTCATGCTCCCATGGAGTGCATGCAGAAACTTCATGAGAAAATTTTGCAGTTGCAACAAGCTAGTCCAAGTGGTGACCTATTTATCTACCAACCAACCCTCAGTCACTTGAATAAGGTAACATGTACCATAATCTAGTTGGATGACATGGTGCCAACATTCTTTATCCAACAGATGTAGGCACCCACATGCTTGAATCCAAGTGCTTGAGAGGTAACAATGTCCATCCCAAGATAGAAGTAATTTTTAGAAATCTTTGGAAATACTACTACCTTCTAAGTGCACTTGGAGAAAGGTGATGGGATAACTATCTTGGTGATGCAGCACTAAGGGTAGGACATGTTAGCTGAGGTGGTGGCTGATTGAGTGGGAAAAGTCCTCAATGTTTTTATGACATTTGTATCTGATAGTGCTACACTCAAAGATGTAAAGACATCTGCATGAGCATCCAATGGGATATTCAATGTAGCCCAACATGAGGAGTTGCTAGAATGATTGGTGGGAACCTAACAATTAATTTTTGAGGTCTTTGAACTTTCAAATGACATCACTACTATCGAGTTGATGTTGTTGGAGGCTATAAGCAAGTACCTTATTGGCAATGTCCAACTTGAGGTACCCACAAAGAAAAATTAGCACTTGGCTATTGAAGTTGCTGAGTTAAGAGCCAACCTTGCTAATCCCACCATACTTAGCCAAGTTGTAACCAAAGATGAAGCTTTTCAACGGTTTCAGGCTAAACTTCAAGAGGCTAAGTTCACCAATGAGTTTGTAATCATTGATTAGTCCTTAGTAGATGCCACTATCTACAACATTTAGAAGGACTTGTCAGAGGTTCGCTCGGAGAATGCCATTCTAACCAAGGACAATCATTACCTGCACAAGGTTGAGCTATAGAAAGAATAGATGACTGAATACATGAGACAATAGTAGCAGCAACTTGCTAAGGTGACCATGGATCTAAGGAGATTAGTAGTAGAAAATTGTGATTTCTTGATGGAGGAGGTTTTCGCTCTTCACCAAAAGTCTATAATTAAAATTGTTGCATGAAAAAATGAGCCCCTTAAGTTTGAAAAGGTCAAAAACCATTACAAAAACTAGGTTGGCTTGTAAAAAGAAATCACTAAGAAAGAGATTCAACTAACAAAGGTGAAGGTCAATGAGACCCGTCAGCAACTTTAAGAAAGAGGTGACATGTGGTAGCCTATCTTTGATGGACTAGACGCATACAACAAAGTAGAGATTCACCTCAAGGAGCTACAGGTCAAGGAGATGATAGAATACATAAAGCTTGTCAATGTTCGATATGCAAACTTGGTAATGCTAATTATCAAAAGGCTATGGTTAGAATTAGAAAAGTAGGTGGCCAGCTCATAGTTGTTGTACGAGGTTGAGTTCAAGCATCATAAGGAGACTAAGCAAAAGCTAGAAATGACAAATGCTGAACTCGAACTTCTCAAAGAACATTTCATTGATTAGAGATCAACTACTAAGAACCTGGCCCGTAGGATGAATGACTACTAGGAATTGTAGAACATTGACAAGGCATTTGATATTGAGCGAAAATAATTTGTAGCCTAGTTTATCAATGTGAAGGAGCTATTTCCAATAATGCCTTATCTATGGAATGTTCCTGTGTTGGTTCACACTAGTGATGCCATGTGGGCCATGCATCATCCCCAAAGTAAGAAAGAGAAAATGAAAGCATTGCTAGATGCTTTTCATCTTCCACTAGCAATTAAAACTATAGTTGGATAGCCACAATCATAGCCTCAACTAGAATAGCTATGTGCACCAGAGGTAGGAGAAGGTTTCTCAGCAACTCAGGAACCTCTATCGCCTAGGACTATTTGATTTTTCTCCTCATATTCAAGTCAAAGTTGTGCTACTAGTTTTTGTTGCAGTATAATCCCATACCTTTCCAAAATTTTTTAAAGAACTTTTTCCTCCTTTTTCTTACTTAAGGACAAGTTTTCATTTAGTCATGGGGGTATGATAAGTCATTGTTTAATGCCATTATGGGATCCCATTGATGTGTAGTTTGCTACATCAATGCTTACATGCTGATGCAATGTTATGTTTTGCCTATATAAGTGCATGCACTAGCCACATTTATGACATCTGATCATTAGTTTCTAGTTGAACTCTTACAATTTTATCTTTCAAAAGCTAGAATATTTTTTAACTACCCACAATAGGAGTTAATAAGTGTATGGATCTTTATTCAAGCATTGATGTACCTAAGCACCTCAATAGGAACAACAATAAATGTGAGCTTTCTTGATAAACCTTGTAGCACTTGGACTTAGCTTAATGTTTACTTCATGTATTTAGTATTCATGAAATTTACTTTAATGCTTTTAAGTAATTAATTCATATGATTAATTAATGCACATAAGTATGACCATTTCTAGCATACAATAATGCTTGGTAATCCTAGTAGCGCCTAACACTTAGTAACCCAATAGTGTTGTAATGTGTTCATGATGTGTATAAAAAGTGGAAACGGATGTTGATGTTAGGATTAGTTAAGAATTAGTTAGTTATTAGATTAATTAAACATTTAGTTACTTTATCTTCATCACTTAGGCATATTAATCAAAAACAAAAAATGATAAAAATCATGTGCCTCAATTACACTTAACCATACCTTTGCAATTCACAAGTGAAACTAAGAATATAGTAATCATGTTTGTTAGATTCATTACCTAGACCTAGTGTGTTTATAGAGCTAAAGTCTACTGAATTCGATTGGATTGCTTAGTGAATGCTAGTGATTCGTATGGTTGAGCATAGAGACTGCTTGCTACCGATTAATAGTTATAGTGCTAGGTTAAGAGATGAACTTTTCTTTCCCAAAAATTATTATGGGTATGTAATGGCTTAATCAATTATCAATTCAAAATTAAAGGCTAAGCTACTTCCATAACAAGAATTATTTAGTTTTGATTTTTTTTTCAACATGAAAATCAATTCTCAATGAATTAATTCTAGGATTTCAAAAGATTCTCTATGCTAAATGATAGATATATATCATAAATATATAGCTAAACTAATCTTAGCTTTATCCCAATAAAATGGGGTCAGCTACCTAAGTTTCTTTTCCATTAATCCCTACAAGGAGCTAGAGGTTTATTTATTTACAATTTCTTCTAGTAAATATATCTTCAATGTTTTAATGATTTGTCATGGTATTGCAATCTGGGCCAACTCATGTTAAGTTAGGCTAACTTTTACAAAAAGGCTTGTTTTCCATGAAAAATTAAAGGTTTTGAAGGTAATTTTTTAAACTTATGGCTAGGACCTACCCAAACTTGTGAAGTGTGACATATTTCCTAAGAATTATATTTTTAACCTACTTTTATTTTTATTGTATTTTTCCTATAAAGATATTCTGTGATGATATCTAGAACCTTAGACTTTGTAAACATGCAGATTCTAACTTTAAGGTAGTCATTCTAAAAAATTAGGCTTGTGCTCATCCATAAATACTCTTAAAACCCCATCTTACTAGGTTGAACATTGACCCCTTAAGTGAAAATATTTTATGTGGATTATGCATTGTTCTTGTGCCTGTCGAATGTATAGTAGTTCATTTATAGCAACATGATATGAACTTTAGAATTCATCGTCTACCTATGTCTATAGCAAACAGAATACGACAAGGTAACAACAAAAAGCTTGGAGTTAGAGCAACAAGCTTAACACTCCTTGGCAACTGAGCCAATTATTGTCGGTACCTGAAAGCAGCAGTCACGTCTCTTGCTTTCTCTCATATCTGCAAAAGCCAACCAATCTATTATCTCTCTCCTCCATACTACAACTCGCAAACATATCCAGAATAGA
The DNA here is from genome assembly GCA_015680685.1 of Gnetum montanum. Lineage (NCBI taxonomy): Eukaryota > Viridiplantae > Streptophyta > Gnetopsida > Gnetales > Gnetaceae > Gnetum > Gnetum montanum. Next base: position 348,553 of record MNCI01016861.1, on the reverse strand, counting down.
TTACCGAATTAGTGAATGAGAAATGGATGCTCCTTCCAGAATTTTGTGTCCTTGTGGTGTAAATGCTATTCCTTGCAAATGCAACCCACAACTGGAAACGAAACTCTAAATCTGAATCCCATAGCAGAATTGGTGAAAGTAGCAAAATAGCAGAATTGGAGAAATGGCAACACTTAGGAACAAGAGATTTATGTACCACACTTTCATCTTTGGTTCCTCAGCAACATCATCACGTATGAAGACTCTTATAATTTTGTTATTTTTTCAGTTTGAATTCTCAATTCTAGGGTTTACTCATTCATTTTTGGCCAGTGTTCCTGAGTGATGTAAGATTGTAAGGATTTCAGGGAAGACTGGTTGAACGTTCGGATGAAGTAGCCATGTACAGTGTCTCTCTAGAGGAAGAAACCAAGCAGCTTGAAGACAAAATAGCCAACATTCAATTCAGTGTCAGTATTGATTCGAATACAGGAAATGAACAACTAGAGTTTTTGCTAATAACTTTGAAGAGAACAAGTGAAAACCATTTACAGGTAATTATTGATGAAGTTAAGAAAGGGATTCGTACTATGCATCAAAAGAATCCGATTCGTCAAAGTGAGGAATCGAGGATTTGTGATTCTGAACGTGTTTGGGTACGTGTGCCTCAAGAAAAAGTGGGGATGGGTTCATAGCCGAGGACGTGATAGAGAAAATTTAAATATATTAGTTTTTTAAAAAAACTAAATCTCATATATCATAAAAAACATTGTAAAATATAGAACAAGTACAATGTAAATTCAAAATATTGTTAATGCTTAAAAATTGCATAGAAGATTGCAATGAAACATTAAGTATTGAGTCTCATATTTGTTATAAAATATTTTAGCATTATCATATATATATATATATATATGATAATGTTACAAAATTATCCATCTCTTTTTAAATCACAAAAGAGTTTCTTGCCAAAGCTTAGAAGTTGTCACATTGTTCAAATTCTAATTTTAGCCTATATTTTCTCCTTGCTCTACTCTAAAGAGTAAATTTGTAAAACCTGCTTCATTTTGTTCTATGTCATTAATATCATTTGCATGGTAATCATCTTCATCAAGTATTGAATCATCAATATTAAGATTCATTGCTCTAGGAACATTAACTAAGTCAGTAGAATAACTTTCTCTATCATCAACTATTGGAACATCATCATCTTCTGGATTAACATTCCAATGAAGAGTAGGTGATTGTCTATATTTTATTTCCTTTCTTTCTTCCAATCTAATCATGCTATGAACAGATCCTAATTTTTCAGCTCTTTTTGGAGTCAAACTATTTCTTTAGATCCAATAAATAAAAGAATATGTTGACCAATTTTTTTAGTAGTAGAAGAAGATGAAACCTACATAAATGATAAAAACAAGAATAAATTTTTGCATTGTTAAAAGATTCATTTTATAAATTATTCAAAAATTCATCAATAAACAAACTCATTCAAAGCTTCAGACTTAATAGCCTACTAATCACGGTGTTTAGAGCATGCATAATAATATATAAAACATCACTATTTCAAGTTTTCAAACTTCACATTTCATAAATTAATTAAGGAAATTAATACGTATCAATATTTGTTATATGTTTAATGAAAAACTGATTTTATTACCTAAGAAAGAAGCTTCACTGCTAAAGTTTGAATTCTAAGAGTATCTCCACCATGCAAACTCCACCATCCAGCTATATCTTCTTGAGCTATTCCATCCATATCAAGTATAGCATCTTTACATTTAAATGTTTTTATATGTCCTTTAGTAAATTGAAGCCATTACTTTCTAATTAAGCTAGCCTCACAAGGTGAATATAACCATTTAACATATTCTAAAAAACCTGTGCTTACATCAAAATCATCACAAGGCCTTGTTGGATTTTTATCTCTATGTTTTGAAGAATACCACTTAATATTTAATGCATATGCAACCATATGCAATGGGGTATTTGTAGCATTCCATCTTTTGGAAGTAACTAAGCATTATAAAAATCAAGAGAGCTATCCATTTCTATAACCCTTTTTTTAATTTCTGTTAACATATTTTCATAAACTACATAAATTTCTCCTAATGCAGGTGTATCTATATCAACATAA
>MNCI01016861.1:168922-340899 GCA_015680685.1 Gnetum montanum | reverse complement strand
GGGGGGTGTGGGGAAGCACTTACCATGTATGGTAACCCCCCAAATTTGGATACCCATCTCACCTAAATTTAGCATCCACTTTGCAACCATTTTACAGCCAAATTTGTAGCCATTTCATAGCCAATTTGCACCCAAATCATAGCCATCTTGTAAACTCCATTCATGGCCCAAAGAAAATATAAAAATCAACCTCCAACACCATTTATAGGTTTAGCAATTTTAGCAAGGTTAAGCAATTTTAAGAAAAATTCCAAAAAATGTCAAAGCAAAAACATTGTTCATTATTCCACACTTGGGGCATTCTTAGGTACTCAAGAGCTCTTGCTAGTTCCCATACTTGCATTCTCTTGAACCCTAGCGTGAAAGCATTATTGCCTTGAGATTTTTGGATTTTGGATGTCAACACCACCCCTATGGGATTTTCAACCCCAATATGGAGCAATCTGGTATCAACATTTTTCACTTTTCTCACCCCATAGTATTGACCCACCTTGTAGATTTGAGGTTGTAGCAATGAAGGATCCTTAGGAGTAGCTTAGCACCTAGATCATGGAGTAGATCACATCAGCTTCAATTGGATTTGAACTTTTGCATAAGTGAACATCCTTTTTGCTCATCCAGGCACCATTTCTACACATTTCTCTAACTTATTCTTTATTCTTTATCAATAAAGTTTTTAGTTTTTAGTTTTGTGTTAAAAAAATTATTTTTTGTGCATTATTTAAATTTTTCTATATTCCCACATTTCGCATTTCATAAGTCCCTAGTTGATTTGCTGGACCAACCAAGGTACCTTGAACTCCATTTCTCTCATGGAGGCCCTAGAGATTTGGGGTTGGGAAGCTGCTGCATCGAGGATCCCTATTTTTTTTCTAGTGACCAAGGTTTTTGGTTGTAATAGTTTTTCTTGGTGCTAGAAGGAGGGCCTTCACTTAAATTTTGTGACCAAATCTATTATTTTTATTGACATTTGTAAGATTTTTCTTGATTTTTGCAGCCAAAACCTTCAAAGAATCAACACTAGTCTTTCCCCCCTTTTGACCAAAACTACAGCATGGAAGTCATAGGTGGTTGGGTTTTAGCTTTTCACAACATTTGCTGTGAACTTTACAGCCAAGAACCAGCATTGATATCTTTCCCCCCTATTATTTTTTTCCTTTTCATGCCAAAATTTTTTTCTGCAGCTTCTAAAGTGGATGGTTCAACTCTTTTGTAAGTTGGCTTTTCCCCATTTTTCCAAGCTAAGAAAATTGGCAGCTAGCTAAAATCAGTTTTAGTGGAAAAACACCAACTTTCCACTTTGGTTTTTAGCCTTCCCCTCATCAATGTTGAGGTAGAAGGTGTGAGATTTTCATCATCTCATCCCCCTTCAATTCCTCCCTTTGCCATACCTAGCATGGAAGTAGTTGGAAGGCCAACATTGGTAAGGTTTGTTACCAATTTAATGACCAGATCTACTTTTATTGTAAGTTGAAAGCCAATTTCTAGTTTTTTAAAGTCAAAATCCCAAGGAATCTAATGTTGCATTTACCCCCTATAGCAGAAACCTCAATGTGGAAGCTGCAGGTGGTTTGGGTTCTCAATTTCACAACATCTGCTATGAATTTCTTGAGCAAAGCCAACATGGAAGCCTTAATAACCATTTAATTTTTTCTACCATAGTTTTTTTTCACTAAACTAACATTGGTTTCCATACCAAAAAGCCTACTTTTCCCTATGTTGTGGTGAAAGGTGGAAGCCTGCCAAAACCATCTTTGAAAACTACTAAGTTTTCATTTTGGTTTTGAAACTTCCCCCTCCCCCTCTCTCCAACATTGAAATAAGAAGGTGTGAGGTTTTCACTCTCTCATCCCCCTTCTTTTCCCCCTTGCCATACCTAGCGTAGAGGTAGCTAGGAGGCCAACTTAGGTGAGGCTTGAAAACAACATTTCCAACATTCCATTTCTGGTAAAGGGGTAAACTCCCCTCATCCCCCACTTACAAATTATAGTAAGTACATTAATTTTTTGCCATTTTCATTTCCTTTAAGAGTTTTTAAATTTTGTTCACTAGAATTTATTCCTATTTTACCATTTATGGCCTATTTTTAAGAAATCCTCAGTAGTATAACCATGTCTTTCCAAAAGTCCATCAAATTGCCTTTCATCCTCACTAGCAAAGATCATAGCCAACAAGTCATGAGGGTGTATGATCCTAAAGTCCCTACCATCATTGAGTGTAGGCAATCTTTGAGGGTCAGAGGGGAGTGTCCCAATTTTGTGGCCATAAATGAAGATTGTTATAACTTCATTTGTGCTAAAATATAAGCAGGCATGCTAATTCCATGAATTGAAGCTAAGGTTAAAAGGTAGTTTGAGCTCATACACAAGGGTGGAAAAGAGTACATCCCTTCTCTGTATGACAAAATTCCTCTTAATGACATCTATTCATGTGTCCTGGCCTAATTGATTATCGTGGAAGAGAAAGATGACAAGTGTAGCTTTGAGGAATAACAAGAAGAGGAGGATGAATTTAATGCAAAATTTAAGCCTGAAAACATCTTGGGAGGACTATTCCAATAAACATTCCCCAAAGTTACAACACCTTCCTCTAATGCTTTTGTTTTCTCCATGGGCATGGTGCTACCATCTTCCACTCCTTCCTACCCTACTACAATAGATCCCACATCATTTATAGCCATACATCACACTTAGCCAATGTCACAAACAACCAACTATAGCACATCAATGTCATTTACAACACATTCTTGATATATAAAATCATTAATTATGGTTTTTACCATAAAAAATTTGTTAACTACTCATGTAGGATCTACCATGGGATCCCAAGCAACATAGGTGTCACACACGCCATTTGTTTTGTTTGTGCCTCAAGTATTGACACAAACATCTTTTTCTCTATTTGGCCCACAAGCCACAACCATAACACAACCTCTTCCTTTTGTCATGCAACCTATAATGGGGTGACATGCCTCTCAACAAATGCCACAACCTTATCTACAAACCCTGCAACCTATGGGGCCATCATAAGGCTTGGATTAAGCCTTCCAAATGATCCAAGAACTAATGGAGGAGTTGAAGAGGATTAAAGCCTCTACCACACAAACTGTCAAGGTTATGAATTTCTACTACGATGATCCCATAAGTCCTATAGTCCCACCCTTGACACCTCCTCCTAGTATCCCCATTCCTCAATCTAGCAAATATAATGGAGAAGGTGATCCTAATGTTCATCTTATTACCTTTCGATCTTCATGTTTACTCTTATAGCCATGACCTCATACCATCATAGGGATTTTCCCTATGTCTTTGAATGGGAAAGTACTTGATTGGTATCGTGCATTGCCCAGAGGATCTATATCCTCTTTGGAGGACTTAGTAGCCTAGTTTGTCAACTACTTCAAGTGTAAATTAAAGTCTAATACAACACTTGACCAACTTTTGAAGGTTAAGCAGGGGTCCTTAGAACCCATATAGAAATTCGTTTAGTGGTGGAATGGACTACTGAATGAAATACTAGAGCCCATAGCCAAAGCCAACTTATTAGCCATATTCAAGGAAGCAGTTAATGACTTCATCAAGTCTAAACTCTACTACCTTGATCCACAGTCTCTTAGCTAAGTGTTCTTGTAAACTAAAAAAATAGAGGATTGCACAGAGACTAGTCATGATCTAGCCTATATAGCATATAAAAACCAACACACTGGAAGAGACAAAGAAAAGAGTAAATAAAACAACATTATCATAGAAACTATAACTAAGGAAATAAAGATCACAAACTAAGGGCCAAAGGTCAGTTTGCCCAAGGTCCCCACTAATGACCGTAATAACCAACCATCAACTTCTAGGATCACTACATTGACAATAAATAGAACTAAATTCAAAAGGAAGGATAGGTCTAAATACACTACATTGCCATTAAAACCATATGAGTTTCTAGACCAACTATTAAGAAGTGGATGCATGCAACACAAGCAAATGATTGAAGTTACTTGAAAGAAACATGAGTGAGTGTGGGAAATAGCTAAAAATCCCACTTAGAAAACAAAGAATGATCCCTAGTTACCTAGATACTTCAAGCTAGACCACTTTTTCCATTATCATCAACTACCTGGTCATGATACAAACTTCTGCCATGTGCTAAAGGATGACTTGCAAAAGATCATACATAGGGGAAATTGATCTTAGATGCTTTAAACATAATTTGGCCACAAAACTAGATGTAGGTCTACAAAGACCCATTGAATGCTAATGATAACCCCTATGTTATTTCAGCATTCAACATTGATGACAATTGAAGACCTACAAGAGAATCGTTCATGATTCAAGTACCCGTCTACAATGAAAGGGCTTTTTTGGCTTTCCATAGCTCAAGATCCCCCTTTGTTTTGAGAGTACCATCACAAATGTCTTTGAGGAAACCTTTTTTCATTAAGGTCTCCCAACCCAATACAACCCAAATAGTTGTATCCCAACCAACTACACAATGATCCCTTATGATGGCCAATGCTACTGCCTCTTCCTCACAGCTAATGGCTAACAACTAAAACATTTTAGCTAAACAAAGGAAGAACCATAAGGAAAAGTGTAATAAGAAGGGGGATAAGTAGATGGAGGTACAAGAGGAAGTGGGTCCACTGAAGCCCACTCCCATTTTAGCTATACCCATGATATCCTCTACCCCAAACTCTTCAACCAAAAATCCACAAGAGGATACCAATGCCTACAACCTAAACAACAAGAAAGAGCCACAACATCTAAATCCTAAAGTTGAAGTCCACATTTTGGGATGCATGAAGGAAGTAAAGCACAACTGGGGTGACAAGCCCATGACCAAAGATAAAAACTTCCTCAGTGCAATGGACCAAGTGAGGTAATCCCTCAAGTAGAAAAACAAAATCCTAAGCTTATATGACATGATCATGACTTTTGACACACATCATGAGGTGATAGTAAAAATGTTGATCTCCATACCCATTAGTGAGTATATTCCTACTAATGAGAAATCCATTCATGCAATGATGATTCCTCCCTCAACAAGGGAGGAGAAGTTAGCACCCTTAACATTTAGTGATATTGAAATTAAGGTTAATCCCTAGAATGGAAAAGTGACTACAACCCCTTTATTCACAACCATATGCATAGGACAATTTAAAATACATTGGGTGTAGGTTGATGAGGGAGCTGCAACCAACATCATCTCATGCATCATCATTGAACTATTGGGCTTAACTAAAAAAGTACAACCTACAATCACTATAGCTCTTAAGTCCTTTAATGGATCAAGAGTTGTTGTTAAGAGATCTATCTCTTTGGATTTTGTAGCTAGAGAAAAATTCCCTACAATCGCAAACTTCTTGGTGGTGGAAGAGACACAAGGATTCAACTTGATCTTGGAAAGACCTTGGTTGGCTTAGTTATGAGTTGTGTCCTTGCCCATCCATCAAGAAATTCACCTTCCTTATGAGGGAGGTGAAATCATCATTCATGGTGATAATGTGGTTCTCCTAGTTATTAACAATGTAGCTATAGAATAGGGGTTCGAAGTGGAGCTTCAAGAAGAAGCTCCTAGCCATGAAGAGCAAAAACCCAACATAGCCAATGATGACAATAATAGGCAAAGGGATACATTATGGGATGAACTCCCTTTCAACATCGTAAGCGAAGGAGGTGATGAATACAAGATTGCATAGAATAGGCCTTACTCACTCCTTAATCTTGCAAATATTAGGAAGAATCTACATAAGTGAAGTTTAGCTTAACCTTCCCATGCCCCTATGACTAAATGCACCAATAGCCAAGTAGCGATACTTTTCTTTTGTAGCTTATTATATCTTTGTTATTTTATGCATGTGGCATGTGCACGTAGCCTAAGTTTTTTTTGCATTTTTTCCTATTTACTACAACCTTTTTTATGATTGAAAAAGCCTTATAAATATACATCTCTTTGATACCACATCAGCTAAGACGTTAAACTAGCACCATGGTTTGCTAAGACCTTAAACTAGCATTATGGCCTGTCATGGTCTTAAATTGGCAACATAGCCATAATCATGTAATATAATCTATGCTTGTGATGACCTAAAACTAGTAAACATTTAACTTATTATGACACTTCTTTTTGTTGATTAGCCATTAAATGTTATAACAAAAAACATAAACATAGTTGTTTTTAATGTTTACAACAGTTACAACACTCACTACTACTATAAATGCATATAGCCAAAAATAAAACCAAAATCTAAATTTAAAGATAAAATGTCCATAACATACATAGCCATGGCCACACTATGTGGAAAAATTGTCAAAGAATAACAAACATCTATAACATAGTCTTAGATAATCATATCCATGAAAATGAAAACAAAAACAAATAGCCAAGAAGCTAAACTGAAGGAGGCTATTAAGTGGCATTTGAAGGAGAAAGTGGTGGGTCATTCCCACTCTCAATGCTAAGGCTACCAATGTCTCCTGAGGCTTGAAATGCAACAACATATTATTAGTTAGTAACCTATATCCAAAATCATGACTTAAAACAAAGACTAAAACATAAAATATATCAAACATATGGAGATTCTAACTCCATTACTTCTGAGGGTAGATGGGAAAGGTCTTCTTCCAAATGATGGAGGATCTGGTCCTCTATTATGTTGATCCAATCAACATCTCCAAGATCAATGCTAGAAAGAATGTTGGTCCTATTTATAGAAGCCAATGTGGGAGCCTCATGGGTAGAAGTAGTTGTAGAGGTCTCACCTATAATAGTGGTAATTTGAAGAGTAGGGGATTTCTCTACCTTGAGAGTACTTTCAAAAAGTTAATAAGCACTCTCTACCTCGATCCCTTGAATGAACAACTCTCTCTTGCACTATTCAACTGACTCCTCCTTGAGCCCCTTTAGGTAGGCCCCAAAATCAACTTTATACTATCACTTATGAGCCTTTTGTATTGCCCCACTTTGGGACCCAAGTGCAGTGATCCTTCCAATCCTCAACCTTTTGGAAGATGAGGTTCATCTACATATGTTCTTTTTCCATCTCCTTTAGGACTACTACTTTGTCCTAAACAACATGCTAATAGTGGGCCCATGTGATCTCCTTAGTCCATGATTTTCCTAAGTTAGTCACTTGGGCTTTCAAAAAGGCTTTATGATATTGGAGATCTCTAAATGTGTCCTCCTACCTTTGAGTCTTTTTCCTTAAGGCCACAACTTTCTACCATAGGGATTCATTGGACCTCTCTAGCTCCCATGCATTTTTTACTCATAACATTGCTAAATTAGCAACAGCCTTGTACAACTTCATGGATACACTAGATACATCAGAGGGAAGCTTAGGTAAGAAGTCTATCTCCATGTCTTTGCTAGGGTCCCACTCCATAGAGGATGCTACACAAGCACAAAATACAATCATAAAACAAAACCTATGATAGCCATAGTGCAAGCAAAACCCACAACTAAGACACATAAAACAAAACCCTTACCTATCTCATGTGCAAACTAATGCAATTGATCCATGATGTCCTTAGCCATTCCACATAAGAAATCCACTTATTTTGGAGTCTCTACCCAAGGTTTCACACAAAACTTAGGGACAAGAGCTGGTGTTGGTGGTTCAGGAACTACTGTAAGCATAATAATCATTGAAAGGTTAGGATGAAAACCAAAGATAACCAATGAGATATAACAAAAATATTAATGAATAGGCATACCTAGCTCCTCCTTCTCTCCCTCCTCAGGGATGATGATGGGAGAGGTACCTAGTGCCACCTCACCAAACAAGGCATCTAAATCATCTATACCTAGATTGACAACTCCTTTAACCATAGGTTGCTTTAGGAGTGCCCCTTCTGCATGCCCTTGTTCTACCTCCATAATAGCTTGGGCTTCTATAGCCTGACACTTATCTATAATCATAGCACATAGAAAATTGGTTAACACATGAAACCATAAAGTAGAAAACAAATTTTAGAACATGAAATAGCCAAGTTTAAACTAAGCATACCTGCAACTACCTATTATGATGGCTTAAGCATAAACTTAATCTTCTTCTGGGTAGGTTGATCTAATGTTGAGGGTGCCTCCTCCATAGGCCTCTTGAGTTTCTTCCTAGCTACCCTTTTGGCTTTCATGCAACATCATCTGGAATCCTGGACACTAGCAGGAAATAAGAGGGGCTCATCATCATTAGTACTGTTAAGAGACTCATACTGTCTAACATCAAGATTCTTAGTGGTGATGGATAATGTATCATCCATCCCATTTGGTGAGTTTTGAGCCTACACTGTTGGATAAATGTGCTTTATCCAAGGCCTAGAAAGTTAGCTTGGGTCTTGGGAAATCCATCATCCATTCCTATACACCACCAAAAACTCTGTAAACCTCTTCATATAACTAGAAAAAAAACACAAAGTGCATATGTATTATTGTGAGGTATCAACATAGAGTCTAAGGATATCCTCTCAAAGCCCAGTAGCCAAAGAAGTTGCCTAATCAAATTTGATGCCCTTCATCAAGACCTTCTTAAGGTCCACCCCTATGCTAGGAAAATTATCTTATTTTGTGATAGTAGTTTGGGAAATGCATGAGACCTAAACAAAGGATATGATTCATTTGCATCATGGTTTGTGAAGCTATCCATCGAAAATCCAGAGTGGCCCATGTTGGCATCAAGCCACTCTAGAACTTTATCGTGATGGCCCAATTCCCTTACTATCTTGGTGGGAACCTTTGCCTTATCAAAAGAGACATTAAGCAAGTCATGAAAGAGGCTAGCACCTACATCCATGTTCACCTTCACATCTTGGATGATGGTGCTAAAACAACCAACCTTCTCATCGAAGGAGTCAATGACATTTAACATCTTCATAGTAGGAATGGAAGGGATAGGTGCCATGAATACATTGATCAAACCTACATGCTGGATGTTTGCTTGAATGTATATAGGTGTTGCCCCTTTAGCCACTTCTATGCTGATGTACTTCACCAAACTTTAGGATGAGGGTATCCTCATGATGTAAACCTAAAAGTGGTATAGTGACATTAGTCGAGGTGGAAGGTCCTATGAAGCAATAACCAAAGTTTAGCATCAATATGAACTATTTCAATGATTAAGAAAAGAAATAGAAAACTTAAAGTTATATCCATATAAACACTAGAAATCTATATGTTTACCTTTCCTTTTTTCTTGTGTTGTGGATGTCCTAGTTATAAGGATATGATCAATGTTATTAGCATTTACCCACTAGTTGTGCATCATCTTATCATTCTTATGCTTTCTGTATACATGGTTAAACCTAGTGGAATATTCATCAAAGTTCCCTCTTAACTGTTGATACAAAGTAGTTTTGATTTGAGGACTCTTGGTAAATTTGTCCAAAGTAGTTTGAGCCATTGCCAAGATTTGATCATTGATGATAAGTCCTAATCGTTGACCTTGTACCGACAAGACGTTGTAAAATCAATGAAGTTAGGGAAGGTAATCAAGCCAAAATCATAAAAGCATTACAGTAACCATATTTACCCCTATAGATGGTACACAGTGCCAGGTGGGTTCTAGAATAATGTGTGGCCTCTATGCATCACCATCAAAGTATTGTTAGTATTATACTAACTATACTCTAGCATCGTCTAGATCTCTAAAAGGTAATGTGGACTTATGGCATTTTTTGATCCCCTTGAAATCTTAGGAAGTGGCCTATTAGTAATGTATCTAGCAATTAGGTTGGATGCTCAAGGCAAAAAGGTCTCCACAACAACCTTGGCTGCATCCATGAACAAGTATGACCACAACATAACACTGAAGTTTCTAAGAAGCTAGGCAAGGAAGTCCCTTGTCCCATGCTAGAACCACAATGAGAGTTTCCTAAAAGGCATGTCATGTGGTGGGGTGTTGACCTTTGGATGACCAATGTAGCACAAGATACCCACTAGACCCACTATGATGAGGATAGCCCTCAAAAAGACCCCCCCCCCATGAAGTAAAGCACAAAAACATTATAACTGATTGAAATTTCTTAACAAACTTAGACAAAAAATCCTAGGCAAAGGTGAAATTAGCTTTTGCAAAAAGCTCTAAGTTTTTTTTCTAAATTATTCTAAGTAATTCCACTAGAAAAAATTATTACAAGCTTACATAACCTTACATCATTACTAATGGGAATTTCTTAACAAATTTAGAAAAACTTCTTAAGTCAGAGGTGAAATTAGCCTCTGTAAAAAGCTATTAGATGTTTTTTTAAATTAGATTAAGAAATTCCCTAAAAGCATTGTTACCATATTTTATAGCCTTTATAGCCAAAACATTATAGCTAAAACTAAGTCTTATCCTAAATTATGCATAAATTTAGAAAAAGCATCTAAGTTATGCATGATCTTAGAGAAAAAATGTAAGTTATGCATAAATTTACAAAATAGCATCTACATTATGCATAATTTTTTTTAAAAAAAAGAGAGCAAGAATAAGTTTAGAAAAAACATCTAACTTATGCAAAGCATGCATAAATTTGGAAAAATCATCTAAGCCATGCATAAATTTAGAAAAAGCATGATAAACTTGAAAAATCCATATAGCTATAGTGAAATCTTATTTAAAATAGAAAAAGATTTTACTCTTCTTGAAAATGTAAAATTAAGCACTAATTCTACATGTTCACAAAAGATAAAAATAAGTTATACATATTAGCCACTTTTATTTTTAAATGGGTAATGTACTACAATTATGATTTTTGCCTTGATCCACATAGCCATAGTAAAAAAATTCATAAAACATTTGTTTAAGCTCCAAAAAAAGTGATTCCACCATAATTTAAAAGCTTAAATCAAGCCCTATGCATCCATTCTTAGAAAAAATTGAGAACCTTTGCCATTTATGTAAGAAAAATTTGTCAATTTTGACAATAATCTGAAAATGACACAAACATCCTTATTACACATGCTTAGAAAAATATTCATAGAAAATTTCTTTTAAGCCCAATCAAAGTGATTCCACCTCAATTGGAAAGCTAAAGCCAATGCCTATGTAGCCATAACTAGAAAATAGCTAAAAACTTTTCCCTTTCTTTAGAAATAATTCACAAAATCATATGAATTGCAAAAGTGGGACAAACAACCTAACTGTGCAACATTAGGAAAACGACCATAACTTCTTCATTTAAAGGTTAAATTAAATAAGAAAATAGCCATCAGAAAGATCAAATAATGGGCTACAAATACATAACTTAAATTCTACAAATGTGGAGCTATTCTACCAAGAAAAAAAATACAAAATGTTGCTTACTTTTTCATGCTAAAACTTCAAAAATCTCGAAACCTAGATTTCATATAGCCATGGAAACAATTGAAATAGCTAAAACCATCAAAACCCATTAAAATTAACAAAAAAATTACGGGGTAGTGAAATTTAATTTTAACAAATCCTAATGCCTAGGTCTGAAAAAAATGGCCACACCCCAAAATTTTGGGAAATAGCATGAAACAACAAGTGCTATTTTCAAAATCAAATCTACAAAAGCTAAAATAACAAAAAAAACCATGGATCCATGTCAAAATGGCCAAATAGGAGGTGGAATTTCATCATAATTCTAGTTTAATCCCTCCACTAGAGTACATTTGGGGAAACTAGCCTTAACACATGGAAAACAAAATTTGAAAAACCTTAGAAAAAAGGCAAAAATAGGTAGAAATGCTTGGCTTGGAGCAACAAAAGAAGAAGCTTGATACCTCTTCTAGCTCTTGAGCACATTCCTCCACCTTTTGAATCACTGGGTTTTGGCTATTTCTGCCACGTTGCTTTGGTGCCATGGGAGGCTCAACACTGGGAATGGTTAGAAATTGAGAAGGATGAGAGATCAATGTTGGTTATGAGAAGGATGGGAGTCTTCCATGCCAAGAATTAATTTTTTTTCCACAAGAACCTTTCCTAGAGCTCTTCTCCAACGTACTGTTGTTGTAGAATGACAACTGTGATCAAAACTTGCAAAATTTGAGATATAAAATTTATCTAAAACCTAAAAGCACACCTTGAAACCCCAGCTACCAATTTAGTGCACCATAAATACAAGTGCACTAAAGTACAAGGGGTGAAATTCTAGTTCACATTGGTTTTGGGTGGGAAACAATTTCACTTTTGAAAATTTTAAATTTTTTGGATTGTGGGCCCCACCCTGCACCTTTATTCTTAACCAAAACTTGCATCAACGTTGAGATTTTTAACAATTTTGACTCTTAAAACCTATGGCAACCTTGACCCCATGCATCAACACTAGTAATACCATGTCCATCATGGAAACATGCCTATTATTTTAAAATTTCATGAGAATCACAAATATTTTTGTATTTTTAGCAGTCCAATCCTACCTTTTCAACCCTAGGTTTCCAAAAGTGGCTGAGACATGAGTAAGGCTAGACACCATGAATTTCCATGTTAGGGTAGCAGTGCCTAGCATGGAAGAAGAGGGGAACACTCACTCTTACCTCCCAACACCCATCTAGCATAAGTTTGACCCAAAAATGGGTCCCATGTGATCTAGAACCCCTCCAAGCATCTCTGGCAGCCTTAGAACCCTATCAAACGTTATCAAAATTGGTTAAAAATAATTGAAATCTTGGATTTGGTGTTTCCCATGCTGGGGGAAGCTTCTTCTATGCTAATCCTCTTAACCTTAGCATGGATAGATGGGGAAAGCCAAAAATGACCTATATTTATTGCCTACTGACCATTTCTTGATGCTTGATGACACCTAGACCTTGTTGGAACCCTCTGGAGCTTCCAAAAGCTTAGAAAGTGGTCAAATATGGCATAAAACTACATCCCTCTCACATCCAAGATGGGGCCATCTTGCCCAATGTGAAAGAAAGGGGAGAGATTACATGAGACACTTAAAAGCCTCCAAACTATCGAATCTTCACACCCAACATTGACCATTGATATCAACAACCCTAGAAGTTGATATGCATGGTTGATTGGCTATCTATATGGCTTAGATATTACTTTATTAATTGAGGGAGGCCTCTTCCACATTGAGCCTTCCACCCTTAGTATTTATGGAAGGGGGGAAAGTCTAAAAGCCCCCTCAAAGCCTTGAAAATAATAGGATCTTAACCTTAGGCACTAATGACCACTACCAGTAACCCTGTGGACACTCATGCATCACCAGAATGACCATAAGAAGCTAAAAGCCCTTCCCCCTAATTTTCCATGCTGAGCATGGAACCCCTAGTGTGGAAAAAGGGGAAAAGCCAAAAAACTACCTAGAGAGCCTTGAAACAACCACATCTTAACATCAGATGGTAGCAATCAATACTAGTAACCTTAGGAGCTTGCATGCATGATCAAAAGTGACCAAAAATTATCAAAAATATTTCCCCCCAATTTTCCATGTTGAGAATGGAAGCCCTAAGATGGAAAAAGAGGGGGAATCCTAAAATTTCTAATGATCATTAAAACAACCAAAATTTGACATCAAGTATTAGCAATTGATGCCAACAACCTTAGAAGCCCATATGCATGATCAAAAATGACCACAAAGGGCAAAAAGTCTTTTCCCCCCAGTTTTCCACATTGAGCATGGAAGCCCCAACCTTGAAAAATGGGGGAAGTTGAGAAACCACTCATCAACCTTCAAAAAAGAAAAATTTTAACATTAGGCATTGACCATCGTCACTAGTAACCTCAGGGACCTACATGCATGATAAAAAATGATGCAAAAAGATAAAAATCTATTTCCCTCAATTTTTCCATGTTCGACATACTATTCATAGAATGAATAAATAGGGGAAAGATGAAAAACCACTTGGAAAACCTATAAACTAATCAAATTTAACCCTAGTCTTCAACCCTAGCAACCTTGATGGCTAACATGCATGATTGATTGAAGCTAAAACAAGGCTAGATCTAATTTTTATGGTGTCTCTACATTGGGAATTCCATTCCCCCATGTTGCTCAACATGGAAATTAAGGGGGAGACCCATTTGATGTCCATAGCTACCTTGAAACAACATTAACTAAACTTGCATGTGCTTTGGGACCTTGCTAACATTGTTTGGAGCCTTCAAACTTAAAAACATTGATGTCATAAGGGAAAAACTTGATTCCCCCTAGTTTTCCATGTTAAGAATCCTTGTCCTAGCATAAGAAAAAGGGGTAGCCAAAACATTGNGAAGAATGTGGGAAATTAATTTTAGAGGTTGAAATAAGGTTAGATAAGAAAAATATTGAGGCTATGAGGTCTTGGGCTTCTCCAGTGTAGATCTTTGACATTCAAGAGTGTCATCTTACCTCCAAAAGTGGAAAAGAAACTTTTTCCCATTTTTTCCACATTAGGAAAGTTACTCCAACATGAAAGAAATAAGAATTATATATTTAGGATAATTTGGCATCACAATTGATTATGCATGTGAACTCCTAGAGTTGCCAGGGTTAAGGGCTATGGATCCATGTCAAAATTTAGCAATTTTGGACATCCCTAAGTAGTTTTTTGGTTACACCCCCTTTTTCCACACTGAGGATGGAGACTCAGCATGGAAAACTATCTAGAACCACGNAACTACTTAGGGATGTCCAAAATTGCTAAATTTTGACATGGATCCATAGCCCTTAACCCTGGCAACTCTAGGAGTTCACATGCATAATCAATTGTGATGCCAAATTATCCTAAATATATAATTCTTATTTCTTTCATGTTGGAGTAACTTTCCTAATGTGGAAAAAATGGGAAAAAGTTTCTTTTCCACTTTTGGAGGTAAGATGACACTCTTGAATGTCAAAGATCTACACTGGAGAAGCCCAAGACCTCATAGCCTCAATATTTTTCTTATCTAACCTTATTTCAACCTCTAAAATTCATTTCGCACATTCTTTCATGCTAGAGTAACTCCCCTAGTGTGGAAATAGTGGGGAAGACCTTAAGTACCCTTAAACAACCTTCAAATATGTCTGAAATCAGCCAAAAATTTGTAGAATCAAAGCCTACAATCCTAGGGGCCTATAAACCTTGCTAAAGAACCCCTAAATTACATTAAATCCATAAAGCAAGTGTCAACATATTTTCCATGCTAAGGATACTATGTTCAGTGTGAAAAAAGGGGGAAGCCATTTTAACACATCTTAACACTTAAAATTACCTCGAAACGAAGCTGAGAGATGTACAAGTTCTAGATTTGGCCTCCAGCTACTTATTTGATCATGTTTGACCTCATTTTTACTTTGATTTTGGTTCTCCATGCTAAACCCCCTATTTTCCACATTTTCTAGCATGGAAACAAGGGGGGAAGGATCTAGAACCTACTTTTTGACCTTTATAGACCTATGGAGTATTCAATTTTGTTGGATATGACTGTATGCTACCTTGGGAAGGTCCTAGAACCTCAATTTTAAACCTTTGAGCACTACAACACCTATTTTCCTTAATTTCCACATTAAGGATCCTTGTTTCCATGCTAAGCCTAGTGTGGAAGCCTCAAGACACTTGATTTTTAGGTCCAAATAGCCTAGAAACAACCTTGATTGATGCTTGAACTCACCTAATAGCCTTACAGCCTTAAAACATGGTCTAATAAGGCTTTAAAATAGCAAGAAACTAACTATTTTTGGCCTATATTAATCAAATTTTATCATATATATAACCTGTTTACCTTGATTTTTTCCTTATTACGTAATGTTTTGGCTTATTTTTGAACTTATGTTGCCTTGTTAACCTTGACAACCTTTTATGGCCTTTATACAACTTTATATGTTTATCTTATTATAGCTCTATTTACCTTTGTTTGGCCTTTAAATGGTATTGAATAGTGGGTTTTGACCACTATTTAACACCATATCATCATGGCCTACTAAGGCCTTAAACTAGCATCATAGTCCACTAAGACTATAAACTGGCATCATGGTCCTCTAAGGCCTTAAACTGGCATCATGATCCACCAAGACTATAAACTAGCATCATGGCTTGCTAAGGCCTTAAATTGGCAAAATTGTAACCTTTATTGACCATATATAGCCTTATACTTCCCCTTGTTTAACCTTTATGTGATCTTTGTTCACCTTTATTGCACTTTTCTAAATTAGCCTTATCTCACTGATGACCTTGGATGGCCTTGATTGCATTAGATTCGCATGCTTTTTATGGCATTTTAACATTATTTATTCATTTTTGCCTAGGTGCCACTTAATATGCTTTTGGTTGACATGCAAGATCAAAGTATGAATACCTAGGAGCAAAGTAGTTTGCTTTTGTGTCTACATGGATCTCGCAGTGATATTAAATGGTGTATCAACCCTGATTACCTAGATCTTGAGCCTAAGAGTCTTGTAGACCACATAGCCTCAATAGAGAAATCTTTAAAATGGCTTAAAAACCTAGTCAAAACACTTGACTTAGAAGTAGGGGACATAACTAAAGACTCTCTAGTTGAGGTTCCTATCACAACACACAATGATGAAGAGAAAACTCTTAAACTAAGTTCCTCAATGTGTCCAAGACATTATCAAAGTCTCATAGAATAACATTAAGGCATTTACCTAGTCACATGAAGATATGCCAACCCTAGATACATGTCTAGTTTAGCACAACATCATATTGGACCCTAGCATTAGACCAATTAAGTAAAGAGTGCGCAAGATTAGATCTAATTTGGCCTTGACAGTTTGTGATGAAATCTCAAAGCTCTACTAAGCAGGTTGCATTAGGGCTGTTGATTACGTAGAATTAGTATCCAACATGGTGGTAGTCCCTAAGAAAAATTGAAATATCTGTATTTGCATTGATTTTTGAGACCTGAATAAGGAAACTATCAAGGATGACTTCCCTTTGCCTAGTATTGATTAACTTATCGATACTACATGGCTTGTTGTCCTTTATGGATGGATTCTTGAGATATAACTAAATTAGAATCAACTAGAGCACCAACTTTGCATGACCTTTATGTATCTATGGGGTACTTTTTGTTATGCTATGATGTCCTTTGGCCTTAAGAATGCCAAACTGATATATCAGAGAGCCGATGGATTCTTCTTTAGTGATTACATGTTAGGTTTGCTTAATGATTACTTAGATGACATATCCATGAAGTCTAAGATAGCTAATGACCATGCTAATGACCTAGATCTTATGCTTAAATGATGCCTCAAATACAAGCTTAGGCTCAATCCTAAGAAGTGTGTCTTCAGTGTCAAGACCGATAAGATGCTTAGCTTTGTAGTCTCTGAATAAGGGATACACATAGATCCTGATAAGGTTAAGGCCATATCCAAATTAGCAGTGCCTACCAACCTTAAAGAGCTTTAGGTATTACAAGGTAGATTACAGTTTATTCATAGGTTTATCACTAGGCTAATGGATAAGTTACAACCCATGAAATACTTTCTTAAGAAAGGAGTTCACTATGAGTGGATAGCTCAATGCCAAGAGGCCTTTGAAAACCTTAAGCAAGAGTTGACATAACTACCGATAGTCTATCCTCTACAAGATGCTAAACCATTTTACATTTATCTCATCATCTCTGATACATCCATTGCCTCTCTACTCTATCAAAAACGTGATGATAGAATAAAAATGATTGTTTACTAACTTAGCCATGCATTACCTGCCCACGAGACCTGATACACTAAAGTGAAGAAGTATTGTATAACATTAGTCTTTTCTTTAAATAAATGGAGAGACTACCTCTTCAGAAGCCAAGTTAATGTAATTTGCAAGGACAACATACTTAGAGCCATAACAACCAACATCTATGAAAGTAGTCGTATAGCTTGATGGAAAGCCATAACCATAGATTTCAACCTCCATTACATCTCTAAATCCTTAACAAAAGGTCAAGCTATAGCCATATAACTCATAGTCTCACCTAGTGATGACCAAGTAGCCATAGATCCTAAGTTCCCTGATGAACAGATTAACATAGTTAGCCAAGTGCTCGAGGGTTATTAGGTAATCATGAACTTTGATAGAGCTTCAATCGCCCATGGGGCTAGTGCTGCTGCCATCGTAATAGTCCCATCTAGTGAGACTTGATCCTTTGCCTATCATTTTGAGTTTCATGTACCAACAACATAGCAGAATATGAGGGTTTGATTAGAGGGATAATGGTAGCTCGTGACCTAGAAATTAGACGTCTAGCCATTAAAGGTGATTCATAACTCATGATTAACTAAGAAATTGAAGTCTATGCATGCAAAGCTAAGCACTTACAACCTAACGATGACCTAGAAAATTAGTTATTATAATAATTCATAGACATTAATGTACAACATCTACCTAGAAATGAAAACACCATAGCTGATGGAATTGCAAAATTAGCCCTTAGTGTGATGCTAGATGTCTTTAGCAAGTTGCCCACCTTAACCATGGACTGTGCTACTCCAATCACATAGAACATTAAGGATACCTTTATCATCATTGTTCATACTACCTCTTCCAAAGAGTGGCATGATAATATCAAATTTTACCTTATGTGTGGTGAATCCTTAGAAGGCTTGACTACTACTCAGAAGGACATCATATGCAAGTAATTGAAGGAGTATGTTATCATACATGATAACACATGATGTCGATGATCCTATGATGGCATAGTTATAAAGTGCTTAGGTAAAAATAAAGCTAGAATAGTCCTAGAGGAGGTTCATGAGGGTGTTTGTGAAGGACATATAAACCTAGAGCCATGGTTGCTAAGATTAGATGGTTAGGCTACTATTGGGCACATATGGAAAATGACTACCAGGAAAGTGTTAAGTGATGTGACACATGCTAACAATATAGTAACCTGATACATGTATCACCAAGTTACATACAACCTAGATAACATGGTCATTTTAATGATGGGGGTTGGATATCATTGGACCTATAATGCCTAAATCTTCCGTAGGACATAGCTTCATGATCACCACAACCGAATACTTTACCAAGTGGGTTGAAGCTATTTCCCTAAGGAATACCACATCTAAACAAGTTTGCAAATTTATCCTAGAGAACTTTGTAGCTCATTTTGGCATACCCATGATCATAGTTACGGATAATGGACCTCAATTTAGTAGCCAAGAAACCAATTATTTTTTTCACAACCTAGACATTAAGCATTCTTTCTTGTTACCTTACTACCCTCAATCCAATGGACAAGCAGAAGCAAGCAACAAGGCCATCGTCAACTCGTTCAAGAAAATAACAGCAAATGAATGTGGCATGAGTGGCTTGTCCATGCACTATGGACATATAGAAAAACCTATCACATGACAACTGTCATGACTTCTTATAGCCTTGCTTATGGTTCTGAAGCCATTCTACCCCTTGAATTGCAGGTGCCATCACTCCAAGTAGCCTTGAACAACTTCATCAATGATGAGCAAAGTAATGAATTGTAGATGATAGCCCTAAATTTAATGGAGGAGTAGCATATATAAGCTCTTACTCACATTGAGCACTACCAAGAGAGGAAGAAGCAACAACATCACCATAACTTGACCATGTGCAAGATTAAGGAGGGGGACCTACTCTTCAAGGCCATCTGTGAGCATGTGGATAAATTCTCAAGTAACTAAGAATTGTCCTTCCTTGTCATTAGAGTGTACAGAAATAGAGCATTTAGAATAGTCAACATGGATGGGAATGAGATAGCCAATCTCTTCAATCACTCCTATCTAAAGCTATACTAGATGTAGTTGATAGATCATCAACACTTGAGCCTACTTTGAAATGATTTTCTATGACTTTAAACTATCAACACAATCTGCTATGACCTTAAACTAGCAATAGGGCTTGTTAGGGCCTTAAAACTAGTACCATGACCCACCATAGCCTTAAACTTATAACCCTAGTGAGCTAGATAGCTTGATTCTCATGTGAACTTTATGCATCATAGTGTTATAATATGCAGTGGTGTTTTGTATTCTTTGTTGGTTCCTCTTGGGTCAATCCTCTAGGCACCAACAAAGAGGAACCATTGAAAAACCACAAACATTTGCATGTTATAACCAATCTTCATCATGTAGCTTTCACCCCATGAAACCCGAGGTAAAACTTCATTGTAAATGTGAAAATTGTAACCCACAATGGGCAATTTCACATACTTTATACTATTGGAGTTGAAAAATGGCTCATA
This sequence comes from Gnetum montanum, assembly GCA_015680685.1. Taxonomy (NCBI): domain Eukaryota; kingdom Viridiplantae; phylum Streptophyta; class Gnetopsida; order Gnetales; family Gnetaceae; genus Gnetum; species Gnetum montanum. Next base: position 320,813 of record MNCI01016861.1, on the reverse strand, counting down.
AGTGGTCAAAGCCTTATTTCCTAAGTGCAAAATGTCACCTAGTGTTTATATTTGGGCTTGAAAGTAGGGGACGGGGGGGGATCAAAAATGCCTCTTGGGATGCCAAAAAAGGCAATTTGATGGGCTTTATGAAGGGTATACATTTTTCTATGTTGGAAACACATGCAAGGGGGTAGATCTCGTTTACCCCCAGCATGGAAGGGTGGGGGTTTTGGAAATTTTTCCCTTTCAATGTGGAGACCACATGCATAGCCTAGAAACCTTCCCCTTAGTGTGGAAGTTTCCTCATAGTGTGGAATCCTCATCCCCATCATAGAAAATTACATCCCATAGCATGGAAGCCACAAAAGAAAAAATTCATCACTTCATGTGCTTCAACATTAACTAGCCACTTTAGCAAGGATGGTTGAGAGCTTAGTGTGGAAGATTCATTTCTATCATGAAAGGTATGCCCTAGTTACTATTTATAGTAAATGGAATGACCATGGGGAAATCACTTACTATGTATGGTAACCCCCCTAAATTTGGGCACCCATCTCACCTAAATTTGGCAACAAATTTGTAGTAAATTAGTAGCCAATTTGCAATCATTTTATAGCAAAATTTGTAGTGATCTCACAACCAATTTGTAGCCAAATCATAGCCATCTTGTAACCCCATTCATGGCCCAAAGAACCTATAAAAACTAGCCTCCAACACCATTTACAAGTTCAACAATTTTAGAAAGGTTAAGCAATTTTGAGCAAAATTCCAAAAAATTTCTAAGCAAAAACATTATTCATAATTCCACACTTGGGGCATTCTCAAGAACTCAAGAGCTCTTGCAAGTTCCCATACTTGCATTCTCTTAAACCCTAGCATGGAAGCATTGTAGCCTTAAGATTTGTGGATTTTGGGAGTCAACACTACACCTCTAGGATTTCCAAACCCCAACATGAAGTAATCTAGCATCCAAAGTTTGCACTTTTCTCACCTCCAACATTTACCCAACTTGCAGATCTGAGGTTGCACTAGTGAGGAAAGGTTCAATAGCATTAGAAGTGGCTTAGTACTCAAATTTTGGAGTAGATCACATTAGCTTCAGTAGGCTTTTAGCTCTTGCATAAGTGAACCTCCCTTTTGCTCATCCAGGCATCATTTGTACACATTTCTCTAACTTATTCATTATTCTTTCTTAATAAAGTTTTAAGTTTTGAGTTTTCTGTTCAAAAACAAATAAATTTATTTTTTGTGCATTATTCAAATCTTTTTGTATTCCCATGTTTCACATTTCATAAGTCCCTAGTTGATTTCTTTGACCAACCACAACAATGTCGTAAGGCTCAATTGACTTCTCATGCTAAACATGATTATCTATAAAGTCTAAGTGTAAGGAATATAGAAATTGAAATGTATTCTATCCCGGAGCAATGAGTATTTGGTCTTGGTTTATTGGTCACATGTTGGACTTATGTAATTATCACTAGGATTACCAAGTGGAATCACTATTAAGTGAATGAAGTGAGACCACTGCTAGGCTACCAAATAATTACACTTAAATGATCAAAACCATTCATACCCATTTTTCTTAACTAATAAACATGAAATGTAAAGTACTTTGGGATGTAAATGATTAAGCTAACAAAATAGGGAATCTATGCTAAGTAAAAAATAGAAGAAAAGAACTAAGAAAATTTTGTAATGATGTAAAATAGTCTTGATCTTTATTATCAATCATGAACCATTCCCAAGTATAACTCACTTGAATAAAGATTCCATTCAACTACTTAACACCACACTATGGGCATTCACTCTATTTCCAAGACTACAAAAGAAAACTATAAGAGTTAAAAATTATTGTTGCTTGTGCATCCAAGTGTCCATATTTATAGGGTTGCATAGATCTTGAGACATTGTATCAATGATGATGTAGCATTAGCTATGATATCATAAATATGATATTACATNGAGATAAGAAAGGCAGCCATGCCTTTGAAGAAGGATGGCAGTAGTTCATGACATGCTATGTTAAAGCCAACAAAATATTTCTGCAATTTTCATGCCAGTGGGATGTAGCAACTTCATCCAACATTGCATAATCTACATGGATGGTACATGACCCCAAGATGAAAGAGGAGAAACTTTAGGTGCTCTAAAACAAATATCAATTTCAAAAGCCTAATGACAAAGGGAAAAAGCTAATGGAGGAGCCTCCACAACCTAAAACCTAAGGCCTATATCAAGCTACTTTATNATAGTTGACATTTGACAAGATAAACAAAACAAAATAAGAATAAAAACTAAAGTAGCTTGATATAGGCCTTAGGTTTTAGGTTGTGGAGGCTCCTCCATTAGCTTTTTCCCTTTCTCATTAGGCTTTTGAAATTGATATTTGTTTTAGAGCACCTAAAGTTTCTCCTCTTTCATCTTGGGGTCATGTACCATCCATGTAGATTATGCAATGTTGGATGAAGTTGCTACATCCCACTGGCATGAAAATTGCAGAAATATTTTGTTGGCTTTAACATAGCATGTCATGAACTACTGCCATCCTTCTTCAAAGGCATGGCTGCCTTTCTTATCTCTTGATAATTTTTCATCTAGCATGCCACTTTTGCTGTAATAGCCTTTTGTCCTTGGTAGCTATCCTTTACAATCTTAAGCTCTAAGTTTGCTACATGTAACTTTTGCAAGGCATCTTTTCTATTAGCAAACTCCTTCTCATACATGGTGTATACAGCTGCTACATATTTCTCAAGCTCATTACAAGGCCATCTTTCTTTCAACATCACTAAGTTCGCATATCTTAGGTTAGCTAGCCCCATGTACTTTGTTAAGTCCTTGATCTATAGGTTCTTATTCTTTATTTTGGCCTAATGGACATGGGCTAGGCTATCCAGGATGTGCTGCCAATCTAGTTTTTGTGTAGAGAGGAAATTTTGGCCTTTGCCATCTATACCTCCTTTTTGTTTATCTATTTGTATATCTCCACTTGGTCTCTAAAATGCTTCTTGAGCTTCTTGTGATTTTTGACCTCATTCTACTACATGCTTATAAAAATAGAAAATTCCTAATAAATGGTGTGTACTTCCTCCATTGATAGGGTTCTTTTTTCATAGGCTAATCTATTCATGTCTTGGTTGAGTTAAATGAAATATTCTTATAGTTGATGGATGCTTTCTTTAATAACATTCTTTTGCTTTTCGATGTTAGTCAACCTGGTGTTATTAGTAGAAAGCTTCTTCTTTTCCTCTTTAAGGGCAATGAGAGCTTTGACATGTGCATATGTTTGAACTTCTACTACTAAGGCATTTCACATAGCCTTCTCTCTTTCCATCTCCATTTGTATGTTTCTAGTAATCAACTACCTCACTTGATTAGTCCCATACTACTCAAGCTAGCTTGGGGTGACAAATCATGTAGGTTCCCTTATTTCTACTCTTAGAGCTGCTAATTCTTTCTGTATCCACTGCACATTATTTTTGGTATGTCTTGCCCCTTTTTTTCCATCACTAGCTTTCCTTTGGTGGTTATTAGATCAAACTAAATTGTAGTGATATCACTAGGGATATCAAAAATATTTTGGAAGATCTAGCCTATTTGCAATAGTTTGTCAAGGACATATTCATGCTCAACTAGTGTCATTGAGGTACTAGCTAGCATTTGAGCATCTTTGGCTCTAGAAGTATTAGCTAGTAGCACAATGGTGACACTGAATGATTCTTTGATGTGGTCAGTGATTACCTTTGCTACTCTTGTTACATCCTAGTGTTGCATGACCACAACTGTGATACATTCTCGAGTTTCTAGCATCACCTAAAGAGATGCAACATTCCTCAATATTTATTATGCCCAATCCTCTTCTTCTCTTGCTTACAAAAATACCTACCCACTAGTAGGTCCTATGGAAACTATAGGCCTTACAGAGATTTATTGTACTCTATATTAGGCTGAATCTTCCCTTGCTCCCCAAATAATGGTATCTACAATCTAGCATAGATGGCTCATCAAAGGATGGTAATCCTTTGGTCATGGTGGAGCTTGTTTCTTAGGTCTATCTCTTGTAGGTATTGAATCATTTGATCCTACCTATTGTTCTTAACTAGTAGCTGGAATGTTATTAGCTAGTGTAGATCCTAAAGCCTCCCTAGTGCTTGATTGCTTATCTAGTTGATCTTTCTTAGGTGGCACTAGCTTTGACATTTCAATGAGGATGTGTTTTGGGCCATTTTTGGAATATCATTGATGTAACCTAGGATCCTCACTTGCTTTCATGGATTTTTGATTAGACAAGGAAATGGCAATGTTAATTTCCTTGCCTTCTTCTTCTCAAACCATTTTTGAATCTTCAAGAAGAACAAATGGGTGATGTTGATGTTAAATTTCACCATTAGAATTACACTTCCTTGGGTTGCATATGTTGAGATCCTATTAAGCCTCTTCATCAAGAGAAAATGATAGGTTCCAATCTTAAAACAAATCTTTTCTTTAGCAGTGACCTCACTATAGTCCTTATCCTTTTTTCCATAGGCTCTATGTAGCTACAAATTCTTAGCATTAGTTTCAAACCTTGTAGAAATTTTTGCAACATTGGCTTTGACCTTTGAAATGTTTAACCCTTTTACTATTACCTCAATACGGTATGACATAGAAACTCCTTTAATTATCACCCTTGCATCATCTGGCTTGTTTAGCCAAAACTAATATACCTCTCCTAGTTACCATTCGACATTGCTAGATAGGGATGGCCATGGGGGAGATGCTTGGAGTTGTGTCTTAATAGCTTCTAGAGAAAATTCCATGAATGATTGAAATTTTAACTCCATAATGAACATGGACATTATGAAGTTTTCTTGGATGACCTAGAGGCAATCATCAAATAGTGTGAGATGTTGTCCCTGTTCAGGTGTTGGTGGTGCCTTTACTTTTGCTTGTGTTGATTATTCCATGGCAAGAGTTTGTTGATGAATGCTAAATAAATGAGCCTCCTTCTTTGCATGTTTAGCCCGTGGAGTTTGTTCTCCTACTTGGCCTCTCCCATGGCCTCTAAATCTTTTCCTACCAAGTTGTGAAGGTTCTTCTATTACAAGTCTCTTTGGAGCCATCTACAATCATTAAGGTTTTAAGGTTACTAAGGAATTCAAATTAGTTTCTAATGGTTCATAATCCTTTTTTTATTCTTGGTTTAATTAAATTCTTATCATTTTCATTATTTATGATCATTATCATGATTTCATAGTCAAATAAATTTCAAAAAGAAACCTTAAATTATTATATCTTTGATTATTATGACCTTTCACAGTTATCATTTTCCTATTTATTATGTCCTTAAATTTTTTGTATGATTAGTTAGGAGAATTGGTTAAGTCTTTTGGCTTCAATTTGATTGGTTAGTTAAAATATTCTTATTACATCCTTATACTAACCCTTTATATTATCTTCTAGGCATTAGGAAATTTTGGCTCATTCTTCCTTAGCTACATGCAATAGACCAATCTTTATTCTTTAGCTCAATCTTCCTTAGCTACATGCAATATTATATTCTTTGCACTTTATTGGACAAGCCATTAGAAATATGTATAAAAAAATAGGGAAAATCATAGAAAAATGGAAAAATAGAGAAAGAATTTGAAAGATATCATAGAATAGCAAATGATTAAAAAATGAGAAAAGTATAAAATAATGGAAAATATTATTAAATAATGTGAAAATTTGGTAAGAAAAGTAAAGCGCATAACAAAAATTATAAACCAAAAATTAGAAAATAAGAAAAGTTGAAAGCCACTTATCAATTTCTAAGTCAAGATAGGGCATCTCCACCATGACTAAACTCATGGGCAAGTGTCTGGAAAATAAATCCTAGATCCTCAATATCATACATTCTATATTCCTTGTAATCATCCTTAGTGATTTACACTTTCATTTACTATCCCATGTGATATTGATGATAATCAAGTTTTGATCATGTGGATATACATATGATGCTAGACTATATGATCTTTCCATTTTAGAAAATCTAACCATATCTTCTTGTTTATTCTTAATTTCAAGTATTAAGTCTCCATGTTTACTACTTGTTGTTAGTGTATGGTCATGGTTTAGGATATCCTTTTGTAAGTTCTTAGTTTGGGTCATTTTCTTGGGATAGCAGTTCATAAGTGAATTGGGTGTTTCCATGCATATTTTGGACAATTTTATGCCTTCATCTCTTAACCACTAGGTGTCTTTTAATTTAGTGATCATTACCTCTTCTTGTACACACACTTTTTTCTCACATGTTTTGTGGGCTAGTGTAAGGATTGTGTTAACATTTTAAAGATTTAGTCCACAACTACATCCTTCTTTATCATCAACAATACATGGAATCCTTTGTGTATATATGGCTCCTCACTTATCTTCCTTGGAAATGTCCAAGGATAAGCCTCTCATTCCTAGCATAGCTTCAGTTATGCTAAGCCATGCTCTCACCATAATGATAGGAAATTCCCTATCATCATTCTTCACGTTGATCACAAGAAAATTTGCTAGATAAGATCACCCATTGATAGTGGTCACCCCATCTTCTATCTATTCCAAAGGAATGGTGAAAAATTGATTTGCTAGCTCTAACCTTATGTTGCACTTCTTTAATGGTGGTAGGTTCCATGCCTTGTATGTTTCTTGAGATATCAAGTTAACTCCAGAACATGAGTCTAGTAGAGCCTTGCATGGTAAATTTTCAGTGATTTGTAAATAAATCAAAGAAATTCCTAGATTAATTATTTTCTTAGGAAGTGGTCTTGCCTTTATCTAGTTTGATACTGTTTCAATTAACATGATAGTTGTAATCTTTTGAGTTGGTTTTTGTGAAAGCATAGTGTTTTTAGAAGGATATGCCATAGAAGGAACATGTTTCAATGAAGTCCTAACTCTACAAGACTTTCCTAAACTTTTCTTAAAGAAAGGATGTTTTCTAGATTTTTATTTAGTGCTGCTAGTATGATTCTTTCTCTGTATATTCACTATCCTTATAACATTTCTCTACTATGGTTGTGATAGTAGTTTCCCTTGAATGATTGATGGTGGTACTAGTGGTAGAGAATTAGGAGGTTGGGTTGATGAACCAACTATTTGTTGATGTGTGTAAGGGTTAGGATCCATCCTTGAAATAGTGGAACTATAATATTATAGTGGATAATAATGAGAAGCATGGAATGAAGCATTTCCTGGAGAGATTAGATGTTGGATGTAATATCCATAAGGATCCATTTGCCTATATCAATATTGTTGCCTTGGTGGTGGCATTGCCCACACTTGGGGTTGTTGCCACTACTGCTGGTATTACTCTTGTGGTTGAGGGTAGGATCTACATGGGTAGTAGGTTTGCTAGAAGGATTTTTTATGATTACCTTAATGATAAGGCAATCATCTTGGCATTTTCTTTTTAACAAATCTTAGATTAAGTGTGTATGCCCTAGACTCTTGTAAGCCGATCATGACAGGGAAACATCCTTTAGGATGTTCATATTGGCACATCTTTCATCCTTCCTCTTCTTCTAAACTAGAGTTCATACATTCCTCAACTATAGAAACTTTTCCTTTCTATTTATAACTCTCTCATCCATGATCTCTTCTCTTCTTCTTATCTTTCCCTTTTCTAAGTGCTTGTTTAGCCCTTTCTTCTACTATCTTAAGAGTTGTAGTAAAATGTTCAATCATTAAGTCCCACATCTTCTCTACCTTTATTGCTATATCATTTACAAATTTCTAGATTGGTAGAGTCTTCTTATAAATAACATCCTTCAAGGTTTCTTCTTTCTACTTATCACACATCTGAACATCTTGTTTCCTGATTGATAGATCTTGATTATGCTCTTCAGCTAATTCTCTATACTTTAACTCTCCTTTCTCTTTTGCTACTTGGTCTATTAACCTTTGGATTTTATGGGTGGTCATCTTTGATAACCTTCCTTGGGTGAAGATCCCAAGGATCTCTCTAGTTTTTTTTCTTAACCATCAACAATGTGTCTGAGTTGTTCCCTCTATGATAATTCTTGGCCTACGCATCTATGCAAAAGAGAATAATATCTATCCATTTTTGCATCAAGGGATTCATCTATCACTTTATTCCATCCTTGACTCTTCTTTCTCAAGTTAGACCCTCTAAAGTAAGTTTGATACTTGTGATTAAAAAGCTCTATCATGGTACTCCATCTTCAAATTGATTCTAGTTCTAAAAACTTGTATCACCTCTCTACCTCTTTAATGAGTGTTCTAGGAATCAACTCTAATTTCTACCACTCACTTTTAATGTTTTCGAGGACATAGGCATTATGTAATGCTTAAAGGTGATGTTGTAGATCTACATTATATCCATATTCAAATTTAGGAATGCTGTTCATATGAAGTTTCTTGATGCAACTATCCTTGACATGCCTGGTAGGGATATATGTAACTCTTCTTATATTTATCATACTACAAGTGGCTAGTAGGGGTTCTTCATAGTTGTCAAGTTCGTAGGCTCTATTGTAGTGGTGACCTCTTCGATGCTCATAGCATTCTCTGCCCTCATGCTTGTTTCTATCTCTTCATTGTTCATAGTCTTCTTCTTTGTTCTCAAGATACCTTCTTATGTATTCATCTCTCTCATAATCTCTTTGCCCTTATTTTTCATGGTCTCTTAATCTACATTCTCTACTATCAAGTTCCATAGATAAATGCAAGAAGGAAGAGGAAGTAGTTAGAGAATGATGCTAGTTGGTTCTCCTCCTATGAATTCTTGATTCATTCTCTCTTGGTTGTACAGAAGCTCTAGGCCTTGAGCTTTGTTCATGTGTGAAGTCTTTGGTATTTCTTCCAAGGTCATTTACTAGAGTTAACTTTAACTCTATGTTGTCAAGATATTCAATATGTATTATTGATGTTTGGAAGTGAGATCCATGATTTTTATAAAAAATTTTATCTTGAAATGAAGCATCTTTTATTTCATCTAGGAAAATTATCTAAGGAACTTTCTTTTCCTTGTCATGTTCATGTTGTGCCTCCATGATGACATCCATTCTTGCTTGAGCCTCTATTACCTAATAGGACCTTGTCATGTCCTTTGTGACTTGATAGCTTTCTTGTTCCTGACATGGGTTGGCCTTCATGAGGGTTGCTTGAAACATTAATGATATTGAATGTTATGATGATAGAACTATGTTGCCATGCAAGTCCCTCCACTTGAGTTGTTCATCCTGGTAAAGAATGAATGTGAAGTTAGGATAGTACGGGTCAATATGAACATATGTGATTCTTGTTTACATCGGTGCACTAGAGTTCTCTTCATCATGTTTTCTATCATAATGTCCTTGAAATTATTTGGTAGATGATGTTTTTTATTGAAGTATGGAAGCCATGTTATCTATTTGATGCTTAAGTATGTGTGTGTATGTATTATTAATTTTGATGAAAGATGTGAAAAATGAACTTTGTAATTTTTGATACAACAAATTTTATAAGATCAACTACTAGCACACATTGACACATCCCTAACAATGGTGCCAATGATGAGCGGTGATGTATCCCAACACTCTATCATACAAGTCACAAGTGTTCATATGTGACCAAATCACAATCTATGTATGAACAATGTAATTATGTTAGGATTTGATATTAAGTTTGTGATTGCTGTCTTCTCACTTTAAGTTAGTGAAGTCTCAATGTATAGTTTAAAAAACAACGAGGCATATGATAAGGGATGTTATAAGACTCAATTGACTTCAAATGGTTAACATGATTAAAAATAGAATTAACATCTAAGTCTAAGTAATATAGAAATGGAAATCTATTTTATCCTAGAGCAATGAGTATTTAGTCCTAGTTTATTGGTAATGTCTTGGGCTTATGTAATTATCACTCAAATTACCAAGTGGAATCATTACTAAGTGAATCAAATGAAATTACTATTGGGTTACCAAATAATTACACTTAAACACTTAAAACTAGTTGTACCCATTCCACTTAACTAATGATCATAAAAAGTAAAGTACTTTGGAATGTAAATGATTAAGTCAAGAAAACAAGAAAATTATGCTAAGTACATAATAGAATAAAAGAACTGAGGAAATGCTATAATGATGTAAAATAGTCTTAATCTTTATTATTGATCATGAATCGTGCCCAAGTACAATTCATTGAAATAGAGACTCCACTCAACTCAACACCATAATGTAGGAATATACTCTATCACTAAGACTATGAAATAAAACTACAAGAGTTTGGGTAAGGGTTGACAACAATTATTATTGCTTGTGTGCCTAAGTATCAATATTTATAGGGCTTAATAGCTCTCGAGACATCGTATCAACGATGACATAGAATGAGCTATGATATCATTGATACAATATTGCATTTGATTAAAAAATGGTTTTATCACTAAGAAAAAAATTGCATTTTCTATTGAACCTCAAGTTTCTGCATGTTCTTAAATCTTTATAGCTAATCATTTTTAATATCGTAAGTGTTCAATATAGAATTAAAGATATCAAAAGGAGCTTTCTCTTTATCAAACCACTTGTAATGAAAAAATAAACAATTTTAACGTTATTAAGCTAAACCCAATTATCCCATAAATAAGATAAAAATTGTGAAGAAAATCCTAAGAAAACTATCAAATACCTGTCATAAAGAGGTTGAAAAAAGGTCGGCCATATTTGTTTTATTTAAATGAAATTTAACTTAGAATTCTTCTCATTCTAATGGCATAGGAGGGGTTGTATTATAGAAAATATTTGCAATATGAAGAATTCCTTTATGATGAAATTTAATTGTTTTTAAATGAAAGCTATATACACCTAAGACACTCATATTTCCACAACAAAGAGCCCACCAAATATATATCTATTTAATGAAATGCTATGAATATTATAAAGGATGTTATTACAAATAAGAATTAATTTATTTCCAAGCTCTCCAAATGCATTGAAGCACAACTAATGTTGCAAGTTTAATTTGGAAAAAGTAATAACCCAGTTTTCCTATTGAGTATTAAATTAAGTGGAGAATCGAATTTAATTTACTATTTAATAAGAAATTTTCAATTTTCAACATCTTGCAAATCTCTTAAAATCCATTTGGTAGTAAATAGTATTCCTTGATGATAATGTGGAATATGATAATTAGATATTTCACAAAATAGTTAGATAGATCTCATCCATAAATTTATATTAAATGAAATAAGATCCTATTCATGTAGTTCCTATCTAATACCATTATTATATAATCCCTTATTAAGAAGATCCTTAAATGAGATGATAAGGATCATTACCATGGTTTTCTAGATTCATGGTTATCTCTTCAAATCTATTCTTCGAAGATCAAAGCCTATATAGTTATAGCAACATATGTTCATTAGTAAGAGAATTGAAGAAAATCTCACAATAGTGTGTTTGTTTGAACCAAGTTCTTTTTTTCCTTTTATCTTAAATCATAGATCTAGGGCTCTCTGGGTTTTTCATTAGGTATCAAAGTAGGTTAGTTTAGATTATTGACAATAGATCTCTCTAGAATTGCCCAGAATCAAATATTTGTGTCTCTTTAGGTTCCTATATTTAATGAAGAGATTATGAGTATTGAATAATCAAGATGCAAACATTCTTGATCTCACAAGATCTGTGCGATTTCATTAAAAATGGATTCAAAGATGTGGATCAAGCAACATTACAAGCCTTAAATGAAGAATAAAAGAATGCATTCAAGGAGCTTCATAAGAAAGATGAAAAAGAATTATTCATCATTCAATCTAGTTAGATATGACAATCTGTTACAAAATTATCATGCATCAAACTAGCAAAGCTACATGGGATGTAGTGAAGATTGCATATAAGGGATCATCAAAATTTTGTGTTGTTAAGCTACAAGTATTAAGGAAAGATTTTGAATCTTCACACATGTTAGATTCAGAGAATATTGATCAGTACATTACCCAATTTCAACAAGTTCAAAATGGACTTGAATCTTGTGGAGAAGCTCTTGAGGAAAGATTTGTTGTTAAAAGATCCTTTGAAGTGTAACTAGACGATATGATCCCATCATCATGGCTATTGAAGAAGTAAGAGATCTTGATAAGATGACCATGGTTAAGCTTATAGAAAGCTTAAGGACATACGAGCAAAGGATTGCTGATTGTGAGGAGTCAACAATAAATGCATTTCAAGTGCGACTTGAAAGGATTCCAATTAAAATCAAAATCAAAGATCCTATAGCAGATCCTTATTTAGAGGACTTGGAGGTGGTCATGGCAGATTTAGAGGTTGTGGTTATGGAAGATCCAATTAATCAAGGGAAGGTAAGCATTTTGATTTTTGTGGTACTAACTTCCATAATACTTTAGAATGTTGATCTAGAAAAAAGTATGAAAAGAAAGGAAAAGAAAAAATTTTAGAACATGAAGATCAGCAAAAAGATCAAAAAAAAGTTGAACAATTATTTTATATTTAAAAAGAGGAAGATTAGCTCTTGATTTCTACAAAGGTACTAGATTTTGGCAACAATAACAATATTTGGTATGTTGATAGTGGGTGTAGTAATCACATGACAAAGAATAAGAAATTATTCTCAAGTTTAGAAAAATATTATGAAAAGGTAATTATAGGTAATATGAAAAAGCTAACCATTACTGGAATTGGATCACTTACTTTCACAATAACTCAAAATAATAAATATATTATCTTTCAAATATATTATGTTCTAGATATTCCAAAGAATTAATGAAGTGTTTGACCAATTATGTCATAATGGTTATCATGTGGAATTTGAAAAAGATGTTTGTTAAATTTTTAAGGCTAATGATGACCAAGGTATTTTCATTATCCCTATTAGCAAGAATCATATGTATAAGTTGTAGATGCAAAAGGATGTTCATAGTCTTATTGTCACAAATAACATAGCATGGTTATGGCATGCAAGGTTGGGACATGTTGACTTTGGCTCTTTGGACCACATACAAAAAGGAGAAATTGTAAGAGATCTGCCAAAATTTTCTGTGCTAGATAATCATGATTATGAGATATGTCAACTAGGAAAAATTACAAGGTTTTCATTTCCTAGGAAAGAATATAGATCTCAATTAAAATTAGATCTAGTTTATATAGATTTATGCAATCCCATGCAAACATTGAGCCTAGGGAAAAAGAAATATATGTTGGTGATTGTAGATGATTTTTGAAGTTTTTCTTGAGGTTATTTTCACAAATTAAAAGATCAAACATTGGAATTTTTTAAAAAAATTCAGTGTAGAATTTGAAAATCAAAGTGGCAATACAATTAAAAATATATATATAAATCACGGTGATGAATTTTTATCCAAGATATTTGATGAATTTTGTAAAATTATGGGATAATTCATCAAACTATTACATCATTTACTCAATAAAATGGCATAGCAAGAGGAATAATAGAACCATGGTAGAAATAGCAAGATGTTTACTTCACATATCAGGACTAGATAACAAATTCTAGGTAGAAGCATGTTCAACATCAATTTATAATTTGAATTGAGTGCCTTCTAGAACAATTCAAGATAAAACATCATATGAATTATGGTATGGCTATTCTCCAAATATTTCACATTTCAAAATATTTGGGTCTACCTACTATGTTTACATTCTTACATAACATTGATAAAAATTAGATTCAAAATCATTATTTTATATTTTTATTGGATATGCTAAGTATTCAAAGGTTACAAGTGCTATGATTTAAAAAACAAATAGGTGATAGATTCTCGTAATGTACAATCTTTTGAAGATGGTCATTTAATTTGTCCATTGTGCAAAAGGGATGTATCTTTTCTGAAATCCACCACATCTATAAAGTTATTTGATGCAAAAGGAAAAGATATTATTAAAGTGGATGATAATATCTGAGGAACTATCACCTATCTATCATAGCCCTATGATTCATTTAATTCATCTTTCCAATCGTCACCACATCCAATACATTTAGTATTATGGATTCAAACATCAAATACATTACACTCTTCCTTTTGTCAAGCCAATGCATAACCTATACCACTGTAATTTTCGAAACATTTTGGCTAGGTATTCTATGATCATTTTTTATTACAAAATAGCTTTGAATATAAAAAATCAAGAAATCATGATCAGGCTCATTCCTCTCCATCAGGTGCATCACCTCATCCATATTTCATGTGTTGACTTGGTCATCAACACCACCCAAATTGGCCTTCTAGTATTCCTACTATATCACCTACTAATTTTTTTGCTATGATTTTATAGTCTCCTCCTTACTTTATGGGATCATTTCCATCCACCTCTATTTCCACCAGTACTCCATGTTGGGATATAAATCCTACAAGTTCTTTACCTAATACAATGCACCTACATCAAACTAGTGGTAGTTCATCATCCATCATTCCCTCTAATTTACTTACTCCCTCAACAATGTTATCTGTCTCCATTGTTTTATAGGTTTCACCTACTTTTTGAGTAACTATCTATAATCTTGCCTCCAATATGCTGGATAACAACTTCAATAGGTGCTTGACCCATAGTCACTTACAAGAGGCATATAACTAGATCTTACAAGACATGGGGAATATTGTGAATGCTCTCTACATCAAAACCATGGCTGATGAATTTTTTGTACTAATCATGTCAATGAGGCAGTGATGATGGCCTTGTGGAACCATCCTTCATCATCAAAGTAGCATTAGATATATGCTAGATAGATGTAATAGAGACAAAAATTCATTAGATCAACAAAAATAACACAAGAAACCTTGTTTCTCATCCACCTGGTAAGCCAAGATAGTCATTGAATTAAAATAGATATTTTAATTAAAAAGAAATTAACATAATGAAGTGGAACTATTTAAAGCTCCCTTGGTCACCAAAGGTTTTCTCCAATAACAAGGATGCAATTTTGAAGAAAGCTTTGTTGTTGTCTCACAAATGGAATATATGCAAATCTTTCTTACCACTGTTGCTCAAGCTAGCCATGTAATTTACCAATTGGATGTGGCCCCTTCATTTTTAATGGCTATCTTCATGAAGAGCTATATGTGGAGTAATCACTAGGTTTCATTGATGAAGAAAATAACAATCATGTCTACAAGCTTCATAAAATATTATATGGGCTTAAGCAAGCTCCACGTGCTTAGTATGCCTAAATTCATGCATTTTCATGCAAGCAGGCTTCACCAATCCTCAATCCCAAATAACCATTTATAAAAAGATATCCAGTGATTATATTTTTATTTTTTATACATAGATAATTTAATATATTTCTCATCCACAACTACATTAGGAAATAACATTCTTAATGCCATGAAAAATGAATTTGAATTGTCTAATCTGGGGAAGATATCATATTTCTTGGATTTTAAGTTATCCAAAGACCAAAATCAATTTCCATGTGTCAAATAAAATTTTTCCAATCCTTAATTAAGAAAAATGACATGAGTAATTATAATCCCTTAGATACACCAATCTCCCTTGGAACAAAACTTACTAAGGGAGATACATTCTCATCCTTCAATCCTTCATTATACCATTCCCTTATTGTTAGTCTCATGTATCTTTCCAATGCCTATTGAGACATCTAGTTTGCTATAAATTATCTTTTCTAGTTTATGTAAGATTCACATGAATCACATTGGAAAGCTACAAATCATGTTCTACGATATCCAAGAACTACAATAGATTATGGAATCACATTACATGAACATGAAAATTTCAAGATATGGAGGAGATACATTGATGTAGACTAGGAAGGTAACCTTGAAGATCATAAATTAACTTCTAGATTTTTTTTTATTTTTTTTGTCCATCACTTATCTCTTGGGGATTAAAGAAACAAACTATAGTAGCCCTCTTAACAGTGGAAGCAAAATACATAGCTACTTCAAATGCTACTACTTAGGCCATATGAATCCATTCCATTTTACTGAGATGGGATATATACTTGGAACTTCCATTTTCTTATACTAAAATAGCACAAGCACTATTATGATGGATCACAATGTTGCCATCATGGACATGTCAAACACATAGATATCAAGCATCATCATCTCAAAAGCATAATCCAAGACAACACATTGAGCATGGAGCATTATGGGAACGAAGCACAAATGCTAGTTATTTTTACTAAGATTTTGAACCATGAGAAGTTTGAATCTTTTAGAGACTTCCTTTGAATGGAACCTCTTACCATCATGAGGGGTTTATGAAATATGATGATTAGATGTTCCACAAAAGAATTAGATATATCTCATCCATAAATCTATATTAAATAAAATGATATCTTGCTCATGTAATTGCTATCTAATCTCATGATCAAATAATCGTCTATTAAGAAGATCCTTAAATAAGATGATAAGGATCATTCCCATGATTTCCTAGTTTCATGATTATCTCTCCAAATCTCTACTTGGGAGACTAAAGCCTATATAATTATAGTAGCATATGTGCATTAGTAAGAGAATTGAAGAAAAAAATCTCACAAAAGTGTGTTTTTTCTAACTAAGTTTCTTTATTTTCTTTTAACTTATATCATAGATCCAAGGCCCTTTAGGTTTTTTAGATCAGCTAAAGAAAAACCGAAACTAGCCACTTTTTTATCAAGAGTACAAAATTCCCAATTAATGTGAGGAAAGGAATGAAGAATTTCATTACTTCTCCCCAAAAAGGATCTAATAAGCTTCTCTCATTACTTATATGATCTTTTAAAATAAGTCTTGAATGAAGAATAATAAACATGATTAGTTTGCAAAATTCTAGAAAAAACAATAAATTTGCTTGCTAAAGATAATGGTTTACTAATCCACATGCTAATTTTTGGATAAAATTTATGAAAAATTTCTTCAAAAAAAAAACTAGCTAAAGATAATGGATGAAAAATTAATGCCTAATAAAGTGAGAAACTTACAAGGTTAAACCTAGATCCAAGGAAAATTAGAAAGCTTAAAAGGAATATCTCCAAGCTTGTATCTCATTACCTAAGTTTTGTTCTAGTTAATATCAAAACCAAAGGCTTTACAATAAACTTGAATAGAATGAAGGACAATATTTAAGTTATCTTAAGTTATTCTTAATAAAACAAACTATCATCTAGAAAGTGGGTATTGATAATTTGGTATTGAACATTAAGAAGAGATAAACCTTTGATCTTATCTTGAATGAAATAGTGCTTTAAAATATAACCAAAAGCAGTGTCATCACTTGGTATGTCCAAAAGTGGTCATTGGTAATCCATCAATGATAGCATAAGCTTAGAATGTGTAAAACAAATTGGAAATGAATTCTCATCACTTAGGCTAGCTTATGATTTATTTTATCATATCCCAACTTAAAATAGATAAATTCGTATATTTTAATATGTTCGAATAACAACAACAATCATAACCTTTAATTGCACTTAATCATAAAAATTAAGACTAATACAAGTGTAATTGAAAAGATAGTAACCTAATCCACTTGTAGCTATCTAGAAGCTCTAATAGTTCAATTCACAAATTATGATTAGCTGTATACAAATACTTGTGATCTGTATGATTGAGAAAAGTGACTACATCGTTGTTTATGATTAGAACCATTACTATAGATTCATACTAGTAATCTTATTTAGTTTAAATCATTTACAAAAATTGTTGAAAATTAATGATTTATCCTTTAAGAAAAATATCAGTATTTTATTTTATTAAGCCATCCACACATTAACTTCGAAATATCTACTTCTCTTAGAGGAGATTTCCCACTTACTAACAACTCTATAATGGGTAATGATAGAATCAATAGAATTATAGATGATGTGCCCATTAAGTTGAGATTATTTATCAATATTTAGATCATTATTATCTAAAGTTTAACATTTTTGCACCAAGATGAACAAATCAGATGGATAAACTTAAAAGACAACATTGTGTTATCATCTCATTCTATAATTCCATAAATGCTAATGATAATATTAGTGAAAGTTGGATTGGAAGTTACTACAACTAAATATGAAGTGTTTGAAAAACTCTTAAGGCCTTACCAACACATTGAGGTTCAACTCCAGAAATGGCATTTCATGGAGGCACATCATGAAGTAGCAAAGGGTAGAGGGATTCAAATCTTCCATGATGTCTATTCCTTATAGAATATAGAATATTAAGAATGATTAGTAGAAGCTCAAATTATTTCCAATGATGTTCATAAATGAAGTAGAAAATTGGTACTAATCCTCGAAACCTGAATTCATCAAAAGGTGGAGTGTAATGCTATAGCTATTTAATGAAAAATATCAAACATACTTTAAAGTATCTAACTTTAGAAAATAGATTTAATGGTGGAAATAAGATAACCATAAATCTCTTAATACAACCTTAGTAGATACTATTCCTTATTACATAGGTGTCAAAGTCATTACTTTTCTTAAAGGAAAAAGTTGAGATATATCATATATGGACTTAAAAACAAAACATGAGAAAAAATTAGGGTTTATGCCTAATGAAAACTATAAAAAATGAGGCTCCATCAAATTCAAAGGCTAATAGACCAAGTTGCCAAAGAAAAAGATTACTTTAAAAAGAAAGAGAGTATTGAGATGTATAAGAAAAATACTTCCCTTACTAAGAAAGATGTTCATTCTTATGAGAGAAGGAAAGATAAGGAGTCAATGGAGGAGGTGATTTAGAAAAAAATTTTGCTAATACAAAAATGCATTTTAGACATTGTGGCAAATCTAGAGGAAATGTGGGATTCAATGGATGAAAAATTTTCTACTTTACTAAAAATAGTAAATGAGAAAATAAAGCAAGTTCTTACTTGAGATTAGGACAAGAAAAAGAAAACTAAATATGAAAGGACATATATGATAAAAAAGGAAAAGCTACTAAGAAAAATGAGATTATTGATTCACATTTAATAGATGATAATGGATATAACTTATGCTAATAAAAACATTCTAAGAGGTGTTGTACTATCATATAACATTTACAAGAGTTAGAGGTATTTGCATTAAACCCAAAATTTATCAAAAAATAGATACCTAGACGATTGTCTTATCCTCAAGGTAATTACAAGTCATTCTATAATTAATAATACTATCCAAGTGGACCTTTACCTCAAACTTAGGAGTAGCATTATCAATAGTGGAGAAACCCATAGTTGTGGGGGATGCCATCACCAAGGTAGTAGTATCCTTACTAACAACCATATCGATATTGCTATTATGCCTAACAACCTATCTTTCCTAGATATGCATCTTTTTAAATCCATCCCTTCTATTACTACTATCCATTAGAATATAATAAACCTATCACTCCTAGACCTGAATCCTACTCCTATTCTTTGCATCTAACTCACATGCATCCTCAACCATCACATGCTCCTTTTCCTCCAACATCACCTTCACAAATGCAATGTGAAATATTTCTTTGATAATATCACAAAAATGATACTAGAGTTATATATATGAACATTGATGAATGAATGTCAACTGGCTGCATTGATGAGCATGCATTGACATAGCTCCATCAACAGAACCTTGAGTTAATGTAGATGCATCAATGCAGTGTCAAGTCTAGCCTATATACATGTACATATCCACTACATTTATGGCATGTTAAGTTACTAGTGTAGTAGAACTTTTGCAGTTTTATTTTCCTAATGTTTGAATATTTTATGAGTGCCTGCAGTATGAACTAAAGTAATTGTAGAGATCTTTGTTCAAGCATCATGTACTTGAACACATTGATGTGACCAGCAATAAAGACAAGATTCTTGACATTCATTACAACACTTGGAATAGATTAATATTTCTTACTTACACTTTGTTCTTACTTGCACTTTTTTCTTTATGCACATTATATTTAGTCTTAATTAAATAATTCATTTAATAATGAACACATAAGTATGCCACTTCAAGCATACCTTTTAATGCTTGGTAATCCTAGAGTGACCATTTGGTACACCTAGTAATTATCACTTAGTAACCTAGTAGTGTTAATACGAGTTCAAAATGTGTATGACAAGTGAGCCCAAATACTTATGTTAGGATAGTTAGCCTTACAATTGTTAGATAGCTAATAATTATCAATCATTTGACTTTTCATCCACACATAAACTACAAAATATATACAAATACAAATATAAATAAATATCATATGCCTTAACTCATACTTAACCATACAAAGAACCTACACAAGTAAGAGTTAAGAAGACACCGATCATACTTTTCCTTTAGTCACAATCTTTGTCTATAAGGCACACTTGGAGCTAAGTCCATAAATGTTGATCAGATCACTAGTGCATACTTGTGATTTATATGGTTGGGTGTAAGGACTACTCACTGCTCATATTTAATGTTGTTATCTAGTACTTAGTTTAGCTATGTGCACTAAGTAGAAAAAGATAGTGACATCATATAGAGACATTGTAAGGATCATTCAATGCTAAATCATTAAGAAACTAACAGTAAAGCACACTATTTTTCATCTAACACTAACATGGCTTATTCTTGGCATGACTCTCCACCATCATTTACATGCAAAATCAATCAAAGACAAGAGGTCTAGAAAATGTTCCAACAACTTCGTGTTGTTTACACCAATCCAGACCCTTACACTTTAGATTTCACCTTCATCCTACATTACGACAAGAAGCTGTGATGAAGGGATATGAAAAGCAACATTATGTTACCTCCTAGTTAATCTATTCCTACAATGTTGATGAACAATCTAATCAGGTTGGAGATCACTATCCTTAACACTGAGTATGAGATCTAGGACCACATCTATTTGGATTATCATACCACCAATGTCCAATGAAAGAAGGATCAATAGATGGAAGCATGATATGAAGCTTCTAAAGGCAAGAGGGTTCCAACCTAGTTATTCTTGTAGAAAAATGTAGCCATAAAAAATATAGGTTGTTGGAAAATTGAAGGTTCTTAAGAACAACCAAACTCAACCCTAAATCCTTAGGGCCTCCACAAGAAAAATGGAATTTAAGATACCCTAGATAGTTTGGTAGATCACCCAGGGACTTAAAGAGGGTGGTAGTACAAAATAGGGGTAACAAAGTAAAAAGATGTAGATCTAATAAAATAATGCACTAGAAATATATTATATCTAAAATTGTACACAACATGAAACCATAAACTTTATTAAATAAATAAAGAATGAATTTAATGGTGTGTACAAAATTTATGCAATAGGGTTTCAAAGCCCATTGAAGCCATGATCAACTCAACAATTAGGTATCTCTGTAACTCCCAATGCTATGAAACCTTCTTTGTCACCATGCTAGATCTACACTGTTGGTTATTGTTGGGTTTGAGAAATGTAAGGGATTGGAATAGCCAAAGTGCTCCATGCTAGGATTTGGGGATCCTAGGGGGTAACATTGATACCCAAAGCCCACAAATCCCAAGGGGGGTAACAGGTGATAACAAGTTGTAGAGGTTCCACATTGTCATGCCTTAAGAAGCTGCATTTCTAGTAAGGAAGCAAGAGCTCTTGGATGCCAAATGCTAAGGATGTTGAATTGTCAAAGTGTGGAACCTTGAAATGGTATTAAGGTTTTGTTTTTATAAGGTTTTAGCCATGATTTGGGTTATAAATTGGCTATAAATGGTTAATATATTGGTTGCAAATTGGATGCCAAATTGTTGCAAATCAGCTGCCATGTTTGAGGGGTAGGTGGGATCCACCCCTATGCATCCTAGATGGCTAACCCCTCCACATTGTCTAACCCCTCCACATTAGAGGTAGGTGAGATCCAGACCCCCCCCCCCCCCCCCCCCCCTGTAGTCCACTAAGCTAGCTTTGAAGTCTCTTAGCTTGCTTACCTACCTGTAGGAGGGGTGTTAGCATAGAAAAGTGTATACCCCCCATAAAACCCATCAAATTGCTATTTTTGGAATTTCAAAAGGTTATTTTAACCCATCCTCCAAAGCCTAAATATAAACACTAGGTGACTCTTTTCACTTGGGGAATGAGGCTTTGGCCACTTATGAGATATTTTTTAGTCTTAAAAGTATAAAATATGTGATATTTCCCCCTAATGGATTACAACCTTAACATTTACAATGAAGTTTTACCTTGGGCTTCATGGGATGGGGTTACAAAGGTTACAATCATGCAAATTTGGTGGTGTTTCTCTAGTCCCTCTTTGTTTGTGTTTGGTGGATTGACACAAGAGGCATCGACAAAGAATACAAAACACCATTGTAGGTCCACCACTAGTGCTTCCTCTCTATGCTCCATCTATTTGAAGTAACGATACTTGTACTTCAAGAGGCAAAACAACTTCAGAAACATAAACCAAGCTATAAGGGGTTACACTAGTTATTGTGCAATAGGTTATTCTATAGGCCCATAATGCATGGATAAGTCACTCATGCCATGTGAACTTGCTATTATTGAGCATCTTTTTGAGCAAGTTGATGATGGCCTTATTGCTTGCTTTTGCTTGTCCATTGGCTTCAGGGTAATAAGGTGATGAAAAAGAATGCTTAGTGCCTAATTTGTGATATAAATATTTTGTTTCATGGTTACTAAATTGTGGTCCATTTTTTGTAACTATGATCATGGGTATGCCAAAACGGGCTACAATGTTATCCAAGATAAACTTACAAACTTAGTTGAATGTAGTCATCCTTAGGGGAATAGCCTCAACCCACTTAGCAAAGTATTTAGTTATGGTGATGATGTAGCTATGTCCCACCAAAGACTTAGGCATTATAGGTCCAATGATATCCAACCCCCATCATTGAAATGACCAAGTGATTTGAGTAGTGTGCAACTCAGTTGGTCATATGTGTATCAGGTTACTATGCCTTTGTCACATGTTACATGACTTAACCTTCTACATGTGGTCACTTTCCATATGAGGCTAATAGTAGCCTAACCATCTAATCTTAGTGGCCATAGCTCTAGGCCCTATATGTCCTCCACAAACACCTTCATGAACTCCTCTAGGACTATTTTGGCTTTGATTTTACCTAAGCACTTTAGTAATATGTCATCATAGGATTGTCGACATAATGTGTTATCACCTATAATGACATTCTACTTTGAGTGTTTATGTACAATGTTCTTTTGGGTAGTAGTTAGGCCTTGTCAGGATCCACCATGCATAATGTAGAATTTGATATCGCCATAATTCTCCCTGGTAGGAGTAGTATGAATGACAACTATAAAGGTATTCTTAATGTTCTATGTTATGGAAATATCATAGTTCATGGTTAAGATGGAAAACTTACTAAACACATCTGGTGTAACACTAAGGGCTAGCATTGTAGTTGGATCAACTATGATGTTCTCGTGTTGGGATATGTACTAGATATCAGTATCTATGAATTGTTGTAACAATTGCTTCCCTAGTTCACAATAAGGTTGTAAGTGTTTAGCTTTACATGCATAGACCTTAGTTACTTGGTTAACCATAAGTTGTGAATTTCCTTTGACCATTAGGTATCTAATTCCTAGGTCATGAGCTACCATCATTCCTCTAATCAAACCCTCATACTCCACTATGTTGTTGGTGCATGGAAACTCAAAATGATAGGTGAAGGGTCAAATTTCACCAAATGGAAAAGTTATGATGGTAGCGATACTAGACCCATGGGTAGTTGAAGCTCTGTCAAAGTACATGACTACCTCAAAACCCTCAGGCACTTGGCTAATAATGTTAATGTGCTCATTAGGAAACTTAGGATTTATGGTTTCTTGGTCACCAATTGGTGAAGTTGTGAGTTGTATAGCTATAGCTTGACCTTTTGTTAAGGATTAAGAAATATAATGAAAGTTAAAATTCATGGTTATGTCTTTCCATTGAGCTATATTGCTACTCTCATAGATTTTGGTCATTATGGTTCTAAGTACATTATCTTTGTAGATGATATTGACTTAGCTTCTAAAGAGGTAGTGTCTCCACTTCTTTAATAAGAAGACTAGTGCTAGACAATACTTCTCTACTTTAGTGTATTGAGTCTCATGATCAACTAATGCATGTCTTAGGTAGTATACAGGCATTTCTACTCCATCATCATGTTTTTGATAGAGTAGAGAAGCAATGGATGTGTTAGAGATGGTATGGTAGATGTAAAATAGTTTATCCTCATATAGAGGATAGACTATCAATAGTTGTGCCACCTCTTGCTTAATGTTTCTAAAGGCCTATTGACATTAAGCCATCCACTCATAGTGAACCCCTTTCTCAAGAAAGTGTTGCATAGGCTATAATTTATCTATAAGACTAGCTATAAACCAATGAATAAACTATAATCTACCTTGTAATCCCTGAAGCTCCTTAAGATTGGTAGGTGCTGCTAATTTGGATATGGCCTTAACTTTATCAGGATTGACACATATCCCTACTTTAGATACTACAAAGACAAGCATCTTAATATTTTTGACATTGAAGACACATTTCTTAGGATTGAGCCTAGCCTCGTACATAAGGCATAATTTAAGCACAAGATCTAGGTCATTACCATGGTATTTGGTCACTTTGGACTTAATAGTTATATCATCTACATAATCATTGAGTAAACCTAGCATGTAATCACTAAAAATATAGGTCATGGCTCTCTAGTAGGTTTCTCCTATCTTCTTAAGGCTAAAGGACGTCCTAGTATTACAAATGTTAGCCGAAGGGGTCATGAAGGTTGTACTAATTTGGTGCTTTGGGTTGATCCTAATCTGATTATATCCTAAGAATCCATCCATGAATGAAAATAAGGCATGTTTAGCCATAGTATCGATAACTTGATCAATACTAGGTAAAGGGAAGCCATCCTTGATGTTCACTTTATTTAGGTCTCAAAAATCAATGCAAATACAGATACTCCTATTTTTCTTAGGGACTACCACTATGTTGGATACCCATTCTATGTAGTCAAATACTAGGGTTTAGAATCAAAATTTAATATTTTGGAGCATCCCAAAGTGATTTTTTGAGTTCCCCATATCTTCATGTTGACCAATGTAGAAGAGGGGAGGCTCAACGTGGAAGACCTTGGGGTGTTAATTTCTAGTTATTTCAGACTTTTTTCACGAGGTATGGTGGCTCTCGGAGGTGTCAAAAAAGTTCTAAAGTGAAGATTTTGTAGTTTTAAAGGCTTCTAAGGTGTCTTAGAGGTTAACCCCTTTATTCTAGATTGACACACCCCTATAAAGGGGTAAGTTAGCTAGGAAGATAAAAATAGATGGATTTTTAACTAATTTTGGCTATTTCTAGTCATGCATGTAGGTTTCCAAGGTTGATGGTGTCAATAGTTAATTCCTAAGGTCAAATTTTGTTAATTTTAAAGGTTTTTCTATGGTTTTTTGACTTACCCCCTTAGTTTCACACTAAAAAACCTGTACAGGGAGAGGGGGGTGTATGCTAGTTAGGAGACTTTAAGAGGTTGATTGTTTGGTTATCTTGATCAATTTTGAACATTCATGTGCATTCTGGAGGTTATCAATGTCAATGGTCATTGACCTAGGTCAAAACTTCTCAATTTCAAAGACTTTTAAATGATCTTTAAAGTTAAACCCCTTTTTCCACATTGGCTTTATGTTGGCTAGCATGGAAGATTAAGGGGTTAGGTTTTGGGTCAGTTTTAGCACATTTTGCCAAGGTTTTGAAGCGTTTAGGGGTTATAAAGATCAAGAGACAAGATTTTTTCTTTGAAATTCATATAACCATTCCCAAATTTTCTCCACACTAGGTAGGGGGGACCTTAGCATGGAAGGAATGGGGATGATGGCTTTTGACATTTTTGAAAAGTTGCAAGGCATCTGAAGGCTCCAACAAGCTTCAATAGGGTCTAGAGATCACTTGGGTAGGTCAAAAGGGTGCTCTTAGGTCATGAAAGCGAGTTCTATGGCATTTCCTAAAGCTTCTATGTTGGCTCCACACTAGCTAGCATGGAAGAGGGGGTTCTTAACATGAAAAAGGCTTGGAATACCAAAATCAACTCAAATCTTAAAGATTATTGACTATCAAAGGTCATGGAGGGGCACTAGGATTTTCAATGTAAAAACTATGGCATTCAAAGTTGGGAAAAGGGTTTTATGTTATATCCCCTAAGCCTCCATGTTGGGCAACATGGAGGGATGATTCACTAGTGTGGGGTAAGATGTAATATTGAAAATTGACTTGTTTTAATTCAAGATTAGGTTATTGGAGGCTATGCAAGAGTATGAATGTCAAAAAATGGTAAATAGGTAGTAAATTTAGGTAATTTTGGTAATTCCCCCAATCCATCCATGTTGGTACTATGGTGCTTAGCATAGATGAGGCCTTCCCTGATGTGGAATCACGAAATCCAAAGGTTTTGACCATTTTCAACTAGGTTTTCCAAGGCTTGGGGGTTGCCAGGAGTGATTGGAGGGGTTATAGGTCATGTGGGACAACTTCGGGGGTTAGATTAGGGTGTGATGGGCATTGGGAGGTAAGAAAGGTGGTTAACCCCCTTCTTCCATGCTGGGTAAGGGGGCCTCATTGTCAAAACCCAAGATGTCCACTCTTGAAAAGGTCTAACCCCCTTTCAGAGCCTTGGGTTGAATGAGGTAAGTTATAATTGCAAAAAATGATAAGAAAGTTGGGTTTTCATGGTTTTGAGAGGTGGGATGCATGTGTCCACGCTAAGTATAGTATCCCTAGATGGGTGAATGGGGGTTAAGGCTTAGGTATGATTCTAGTTATTTAAGAAGTTAAAATCCCAACATTGATGCAATTTAAAGCCCAAGAAAAACACCATGTGTGAAGGTGTAGTGTGGGGCCCATGGGTTAAAAACTCAAAAATCAAGAAAAAAAGTGTAATTTTTGTTTCCTTTTTCACTGCTAGTGTGAAGGATACTTTCCCTTCTTGGACTATAGTGCATGTGAAGTTCTATCACACAGAATCAACAATAGTGGGTTAGGAACAAAAAATGTTAGGTTTATTTGGTTTTTAATGTCAAAACCCACATAAAATCACCACAAATCATCATTCCTGCACCCAATGCACTAATGGAGAGCCTTGGAATCAATTTTCTGGTATATTTCATCAAATTTTAGTGTTGAAGGCTCAATCACTCTCCTAGCTAGTGTGGAACCTCTAACTCCTTCAGTTTTCTAACCTTATCAACATTGTGAATCATGATGAAGAAATGTAGTAGCAAAAATCAAAACATCCAAGCATCAAATGAAGCTACCAAAAATATTTATACCTTCCCAAAGGCTATCACCATTTAAAGACCATCTTCATCTATTCCAAGATAGGCCACTATTTGCTTTTTTCATGATTTTCTAGTTGTTTTTGTGCTTTCCCAGCTAGAAAAAGGTTGTTTTTGTTAGATCTACTCAAAAGGATTTGATAAATTTGAATTTTAATGATATCCTACCTCATTTTTTGGTTATTTTCATGTGGATCTAAGGTTATTTTTCTAATTTTTTCCTTGGTAGATTCAATTTTTGAAGATAGGCTTGTTGTTTTGGGTGCTTTTTCTAAAAATTTCAGCATGGGGAAATTTTTCTAAAATCTAGGGTAAAGGACTTGTCAAAATTAAATTTTAATGAAATCTTACACACTTATTTTGATGTGTTTTGTTGTAGGTAGAGGTTGGTTTCAGTTTTTTGACTAAAATCTATGAGTAGATTAAGTTTAAGTTTATTAAGTTTTGTGTTTTTTGATGCTTTTTGATACAAAACACAAGCAATGTTATGTATTTTTTGTCAAGAAAATGATTTAATTTTTGCAAAATTTAATGTTATGGGTTCTTAGTGTTACATTTAATATTTGTCTATGCCCTAGGGGATGTCAAAAATTTACACTATTTTTTAAAGTTGATTTCACAAAAAGAGTTTTTTACTATTTTTAGTGAGTTTCTTATAGTCATTGCTTTTTCTATGTTTTGATGATGTTTCTAAGTTGATGCATGATTTGACTAAGGCATAATTTTGGTTGGATGTTTTGGCTATAATATTTTGGCTATGATATAAAAGGCTATTAAATTTTGTAATAATGTTATAATAATGTTGAATTTCTTGAACAAATTTGAGTAAACATCTTAGAGCTTTTTATAGGGGCTAATTTCACCCCTCACTAAGATGTATAAAACCCTTCAAGAAATTTCAAGTGTTGAAATGTGGTCCTAATGATGTTCATGTTTTTCCTTTGTAGGGTCTTACTAAAGCCAATCCTCATCATGGTAGAGATGGTTGGCATTTTATGTTGTATTAGCCAATCCATGGCCCACACCCCTCTTATTGACATGGAACTGCAAAAGGGGTCCGTATAGTTTCACCTAGGAGCAAGAGATTTCCTTGCCTACCTTCTCTAGAATTTTAGTATGGTGATGTGGTAACACTTATTTGAGGAGATGGTCGTGGTCATAGTGGAGACCTTGCTTCTTGGGTCTGCACATTTGGTTACTCAATTCATAATCGATGATCTAGAGACTTGAGTAGTAGAAGAGCCAATAGATAACATCAATCCATGGTACCTCTCAGATATTTGAATGATGCCAAAGTATTCACAATACAACATGAAAAATAATTTAATGGTGGTGCAGAGAGCCCATTATTTATTCTGGAATCCTCCAGACATCATGTACTAATTACAAGGGTAAGCATGGCTATAATAGGTTTTATCATTTTTCCTTATCTAATTTAGTCTTCTTTCCTAACTTATCAATTATACACACATATTGTAGGTATAGGATTAATGAGCAAGGTTTGATCAAGAGTGATTGAACCTTGGCCATAGCCCACATCATGTTAAATGAATTCACTAAAGGTCCCAAAATAAGACATGTTATTTTTGAACAACTAAAAGGAGAATTTGATGAATACCCCACCAAATTTGACCCTGTTGACAAGAGGTGTGTTGCTACCAAAATAGAGCACAATTGGTGGGTGGCTCCCAAGGCTATCAGAGATATGGGTATTACTACTGAGAGCCCAGCACAAGCTTCACCAAGTAAGAGGAAGAAAGGTAAGAAAAGCAATGGTTTTCTATGTTATAACTAATGTTTTATATCTATTTTGATCTTAATTGTTCTATAGTCTAAACGTAGCTGTACTAATGCTAAGTGTTTGTCTTTTATTTACAAGGCCTTGTACTTCCATTAATGTAGTTATACATCTTAATAGATATTTTACAAAACTCTCATCTGAAAGTTCTATGAGGTGGGGCTAGCATAAGACTGGTTGAGGAGGAACGCACCTAAGAACATTCATTCAAACATTGCAAATGTAGGTTTGCTTAAGGTCTTTATGGAACCTAACCCTATCATCTCTTCTATGGAGATGTTGAACATCATCAACTCCATTGTTGAAGGATCTAATGTGTTCCACACCATGATGTGAGGTATAGTAATCATCATTTCCATTAGTGAGGCTACCTTTCATGACTTTTTTGGTGTTCCCACTAATGGGATAATAGTTGCCACCAAACTAATGAAGGAGACCGACAATCATGTAGAAGTCAAGGAGTGGTTTGGTGTCAACAAAGGCCACTTCAAACTTGCTCTCAAGAGCTTCATGAACTCTAACATAAGGGGATCCTATCCCTTATTTAGATCCTAGGCCTTTTCCAAAATTTTGTTGAAAAAGAGGATGGTCGGCATTGCATAGGGATGGACCCTCAATAAGGCCTTGACATAGGAAACTCATTTTAATTAGGCTGCTTCCTTGGCTACATGCCTCAAAGAGGATATCCTCAAACTTTAGATGGACACCTCTATGATAGTCCACATGCACTATGAATTTCTTGTGGGCTATCTAAAGAGGTTCATTAAATTCTTGGTGGTGAAGAGGAATGGATCATGGGTATGCCAGGATCCAAAGAAACTCTCCAAGGCTTAGATAAAGCCTCTTTATCCAACTATGGGGGCTCAGAACCCATTGGAGGATATGGAAGATTTGTTGTTTATGACCACTAAGAAGCTTGATGTTAGTTAGGGTGAATCCCCTAAGATCATGGGGAAAGCACCTCTTATGTTTTCAATTGACATCAAGAAGGCCCACCAGTAGTAGAGCCACCCTCCAAGTAAAATATCATCTTGAAGATCCCATGCTTGGACTAGGTAGTCATTGGTATGCTTTAACTATGTTTCTAGCTATGTTATGTCCGATGGCTATGCATGCTAACTTTTCTAATAATTATGGCTATAGGTTAGTGGTGAAACTTGGTAGCTTGAGCAATTGCTATAGAAGAAGAGCAAAGGTAAGCAAAGGAGGCACATAGACATGCCAAGGAGGAGGAGAAAAGGTGTATAGTTGTTGCAACAGAGGAAGAACAAAGGCATGTAAAGGAGGTTCTCTTGCAAAAAGATATGGATGATCTTGATGTCTTGTTTAGTGAGCCATTGCCCAAGGAGCCTCTAATTGAAATACCCAATGATAATGATAAGGATGACATTAAGCATGAAAATGTAGGTATACTTATGCTTTATTCATTATTACCTATAGTTTTATGTTTGGTTTTATAAGTTTTTACTTATCTGACAATTGTTATGCTTATCATAGTTTTTGAGCCAGCAACAAAGGCCCCTACACCCCATGTTTCATATGAAATCATGGGTAGAGGTCCTAAATAAGATATAATTCATGCATGAGATGGAAAAGGGAATTGTCATTTGATTACAACAAGTTGCACTTGAAATTGGTAAGAACTATGTTTTTCTATGCCTTAGTTTTGCTATGAGTTACATTTTGTGCTATAGCTATCTAAGGTTGTACATAATTTTTATGGTTGTATTTTTATTATTATTTTTAGTGACATCAGTTACATGGGACATGGCCCAAGACATGGAGTTTAGCTCCTTACCTAAGCTTCCTCCTAACACCCCACATGTTCCCTTGAAGCTGTACAAAACTACCATTGATCTAGCAATTTCATGCACAAAATCTTCATTGGAGATTCAAAGGTTCAACAAACCCTATGGGAATAGGTTGTGATCTTGAAGGAGGAAAATAGAAAGCAAGCTAAGAAGATATAGGATCTTGAGGATTTTAGGGCTTTTACAAAAGCCCAAGTGACTAACTTAGGAACCTTTTGGACCAAGGAGATGACATGAGCCTACTAATGGTATGCTATCCATGACATGGTTGCCCTCTTCCTAGAGCTGCATGAGTAGCAAATGGAAATGAGCTTGATCTTCTGAAAGATACAAGACTGGAAGGATTATAGTGCTTTGGTTCTAGAGTGGAATGAGATACAAAAAGAACATAAGCACAAGTATAAGGTTGATCGAGAGGCATACTTGAAGTGGCTAAAGAGGGAGACAATTGAATGATAGCAAAGAGGTTTGTTTATTCAAGGCATCTAAGCTGAAAGTATTTTCAACCTCGTCAAAAGAACTTTGATAGTAGTTAAGTCTCCTACTCCACAGATTACTGTAGGTACAAATGAGGTCTCTACAATTATGGTCTCACAAGAGCCACCATCATGGATGGGTGTAGACAAGACCAACATCTTCATGGACATCAATTTTGGGGACATTAACTAGGCAAACATGATAGAAGACCAAATTCTCCAACATTTAGAGACTAGTCTTCACCATCTTTTCCAAGAGTTCACATAGCCAAATTTCTAATAGGTTTGATGACATTTATGTTTTGTATTTTAAGTTTGCATGGTTTATGTTACAAGTTTGGTTATGATGATTACTAACTAGGTGTGTGTTGTTATGTCATAGGCACTTTATGATGTTGATGGCCCTAGTGGTGTAGGTAATGATGATGATGATGATGCAGCATCTCCTTCTCCTCCAAATGTCCCCTTAGTGCCATCAGATGCATGATGTAACATCCATTATTGTTTATTTTACTTTATGTTTGATGTTGTATGTCCTATGTTGGCTAATATTTGAGTTGTAGATATCTTAACATTTATGATTTATGGTTTTGACATTTATGCCATACAATGTGGCCATGGCTATCTTATTTTTTTTTAAGATGTTTTAAATTTTAAGTTTTGATTTTAGTTTTAGCTATATATGTTGTTGATTTCTTTACTATTTAAAGGATTTAAGGTTATAAATGTTGAAATATTTATGTAGAAAATTGCTACGTTGGCTATGTTGAAAACTATACAATTATGAGTGGAAAAGGATTATTTGCTAGTTTTAGGCCATGGAAAGCCATATGTTTAATGATAGTTTAAGGCCATGGCAAGGCACAATGCCAATTTAAAGTCTTAGTAGACTACGATGCCAGTTTAGAGTCTTAGTGGACTATAACACCAGTTTAGAGTCTTAGTAGACTATAACACCAATTTAGAGTCTTAGCATACTACAGTGTTAATTTAAGGCCTCGACAAGCCATAGGTTTGCCATTTTTAGGCAATGGCAAGCCTAGCATAAGTGGAA
Source organism: Gnetum montanum (assembly GCA_015680685.1). Classification (NCBI taxonomy): domain Eukaryota; kingdom Viridiplantae; phylum Streptophyta; class Gnetopsida; order Gnetales; family Gnetaceae; genus Gnetum; species Gnetum montanum. The sequence goes on along the minus strand of MNCI01016861.1, from coordinate 288,520 downwards.
ACTTATAACTTTTTGGTGATTTTCTGTTTTAAAATTTTTATGATTTTTTTCTAGTTTTAAAATTTTTATAAGGTTTTTTTTTCATTTATAACATGCATAAAAGTAAAAGAAAAGAAAGGCTATAATAAATAAGTAAAATGCAAATGAAAGTAGAAACTTAGGCTACATGCATAAAGAGTAAAATAGAGTACATGAATAGGAATAAAGAAAAAAAAATTTAGGCTACATTACAATCAATTATATGGTTATAAGGATATGGGATGAAAGGATCAAGGTGCACTTCACTTATGCAAACTCTTTCTAATCTTTGAAAGATGAGGGAATGAGTAAGGTTTAGTCTACATAATTTTGATTCACCATCACCTTTAATGATGATGTTAAAAAGGAGTTCCTCCCATAACGCATCCCACTACCTATCGTTATCATCATTGGCTTTCTACTCTCTCTTGGGTTGCTGGATTTCATGGCTGGAAGATTCTTCTTAAAGCTCCACTTCATATCCTTGCTTGATGTCCATGTTGTTAATATCCAAGGGAACTACCTTATCACCATGAATGATGATTTCACCTCCTTCATATGGAAGGTGAATCTCTTGGTGGATGGGAGAGAACATAGCTTGTAACTGAGCAAACCAAGGTCTTCCTAAGATAAGGTTAAACTTTAGTGTCTCCTCAAGCACTAACAAATTTGCATTTGTGGGGAATTTCTTCCCTACCATAAAATCCAAGGATATGGACCCCTTGATAGCTACAATAGACACATTGAAAGACTTGAGAGTAGCCATTTTTATGTTTTATCTGGTCTATCAAGCCTAATCACTCAACAATGGTGCATGGAATAACATTAGTCACAACCCTATTATCTACATACACTAGATGCACTTTAAATTAACCTACACATATGGTTATGAATAGAGGAGCCCTAGTTAACTCACCATTTTGGAAATTGGCCTTGATTTCACTATTGTGAAATACTAGGAATTTTGACTTCCCCTCCCTTGGTGAGGGAGGAACCATCACTGCATGGATAGATTCCTCATTAGTAGGGATGTCCTCACGCATGAGGATGCAAGTCAACATTTTGACTAACACCTCATAATGTGTGATGGAAATCATGATAAGGTTATATAGGCTCAAAGTGGCATTCTTCTATTTGAGGAACTATTTAAACTGATCCATCGCACTGAGAAAGTTTTTATCGTTGGCAATAGACTTGTTGTCGTGATTGTGATTCACTTCCTTCATGCACCCCAAAATGTGAGCTTTGGCTTTAGGTAGTTACTACTAGGGTTTCTTCTCTTTATTCTAGTTTTGGATTTTAGGGTCCTCTTATGACCTATTGATTGACATAGCTTAAGTAGAGGAGGGCATGGGTACATCCAATATTGGAGTGGGCTTTAGTGGGCCCACTTCCTTCCTTACCTCCATATGCTTGTTAGCCTTAATATTAGGCTTTTTCTTTTGCTACTTCCTCTGGTTGGTTGAAGCCTTTTGGTTATTAGTCATTGGTTGTGAGAAATAGGCAATAGGATTGGCCATCATGAGCGGTCTTTGTGTGGCTATGTTAGTTGGTTGGGCTATGGTTAGTGGGGTTGTCATAGGTTGGGGTACCCTAATGACAAACAGTTTCCTTAGAGGTGTCCATGATAGTATTCTTACAACAAAAGGGGGTCTTGAGCTAGTGGAAGTTGAAGAGGTCCTTTCATCATGAGGGAGTATTTGGATCACGAACAATTTTCCCATTGGTCTCTGATTATCGTCAATGTTGAATACTAAGATATCATAAGGGCTATTATTAGCATTCAATGAGTTAGATGATTTTGTGATTGGATAGGGTTAGATGAGTTTAGAACCAGATCTCTCATATCTATCATTTTCTGCAAATCATCCTTCAACACAAGGTAGAAGTCTATATCATGACTAGGTAGTTGGTGATAGTGGAAAAAGTAGTCTAACTTGAAGTACTTAGGAAGCTATAGGTCATCTTTTATTGCTTTAGTGGGATCTATTTAGAAGCTTTAGAAATCTATTTGTATTAAATATGTTCACTCCTCAAAATTTGGTCTAACAAATGTAATGGTTTTAATGGTAGTGTAGTGTATTTAGACCTATCCTTCCTTTCAAAATTGGGTTTGGTTGTTGTCGATGAAGTCGCCCTAGAGTTTGAAGGTTGGTTATCATGGTTATTATTAGTAGGCATCTTGGGTGGGTTGGGCCTTAGCACTTGGTTAGTGGTTTTGGCCTCTTTGGTCATAGTTTCTATGACCACATTGTGATGTTTTCCTTCTCCTTGTTCCTTCATGTATGTTGGTTTTTGTATGCTACATAGGTAGAGTCATGATTGGCCTCTGCAACATCCCCTATATTCTTGATTTGGAAGAATGCTTGACTAAGGGACCATGGGTCAAGGTAGTAAAGTTTGAACTTGATAAAGTCATTAACCACCCCCTTAAATATAACCAAAAGGTATGTTTTTGCTATGGGATTTGGTATTTCATTCAATAGTGCATTCCACCATTAGATGAACTTTTGTATAGGTGCTAGGGATCCCTATTGGACCTTCATAAGTTGTTCAAGCATGGTCTCAGGCTTTAAGTTGTACCTGAAGTGGTTAACAAACTAAGCTATTAAATCCTTAAAAGAGGATATGGATCCTCTGGGTAAGGTGCAATACAAATCAAGTGCTTTCCTAGTCAAGGACATAAGAAAAATCCTCATGATAGTATGAGGCCATGGTTGTAATATCAAGCATTCAGATCTAAAGGTGATAAGGTGAGCATTGAGATCACCTTCTCCATTATATTTGCTAAATTGGGAAATGGGGATGCCAGGAGGAAGTGTCAAGGTTAGGGCCATAGGACTAATGGAATCATCTTAATAGAAGTCTAAAATCTTAACACTTTGGGAACTAGAGGCTTTGAGCTTCTTTAACTCCTCTATTAGGTCCTAGATCATTTGGAAAGCCTAATCCAAGCCTTATGGTGGCCTTGCTAACTATGGCATTTGCAAGCATGTCTGTGGTATTTGTTGTAAGGCTTGTGGCCTTACTATTGGTTTCAAAATGGAATGGAGTGGTTATGTCATGGTTGTGGCTTGTGGGCCAAACAAGGAAAAGGATGTTTGTGCTAGCACCTAAGGCACAAATGGAATAAAGGTGATGTGTGACTCCTGAGTTTCTTAGGGTCCCATGATGGACCCCACATGAGTGATTAGTGGATTTACAATGGCAAAAACTATAGTTGATGGCTACACAGATTAGGGCTATGTGACCAAAGGCATTGATGGATTGTAGGTCATGGACTATGACATCGATTGAGTTTGATGCATGGTTACGATTAGTGTGGAGTTAGCTATAGTAGGGTAGGAGGGAGTGGAAGATGGAAATACCATGCTTATATTAGAAAAACAAAGACATTAGAAAATGGTGTTGTGACCTAGAAGGATGTTTGTTGGAACAATCCTCCCAAGATGTTTTTGAGCTCAAATTCTATCCCAAACTCATCCTCCTCTTCCTATTGTTCCTTAAAGATTCACTTTTCATCCTCTTCCTCCATCTTGATCAATTGGATTAAGATGCCTACATAGATATCATTGAGACATATTTGGTCATAGGAAGAAGGGATGTACTTTTTGCCATTGTGTTGGATGAGTTCGAACTCCCTTTGGCTTTTGCCTCTAAACATGGCATCATCATGCCAACCTGCATTTTGGCACATTTGTAGTTGTACTGATCTCCATTTATGGCTACAAAGTCAAGAATTTTCCATTAATCCTCAAATACTACCTACACTTAATGATATCAGGGCCTTTGAGGTCATAAACCCTCATGGCTTGTTAGCTAGGACCTTTGCTAGTGAAGATGAAAGGAAACTTAGTTAACTGTGAGAAAGACATGGCTATTTTGTTAAAAATGGCTTAAGATTGACTTTAAAAGGAAAAATAGAAGTAAATCATAGAAAGTGGAATTCAAAAATGGTCAAAAGGGGTAAAATGACTAAAAAAAAGTACTTACTATAAATAGTAAGTGGGGCCAAAGGGGGATACACCCTCTTGCCAAAAATGGAAAGTTGAGAATGTTGGTACCAAGATTCACCCACATTGGTCTCCTAGTTGTCACATCCCTAGGTGTGGTAGGGGGAAAAGAGGGGATGAGATGGGACAATCTCACACCTTCTAAAACCAATGTTGGTGAAAGAGGAGGGGAAGTTTTGTAGCCAAAATAGAAACCTACAACTTTCTTAAAAAGGTTTTTGCAAGTTGATAAATTCCACAACAAGGAAGGGGGAAAGTAGGTTTGGTTGGTATTGAAACCAACATTGGTTTTATTGCAAAAGATATGGCAGCAAAAGTTGAATGATTGTTAAGCCTTCAACACTAAATTTTTTCTAAAAATTCATAGTAAGTGTTGTGAAATTTCAACATCCAACCACCTACAACTTCCACACTAGGGTTTCTATTGAAAGGAGGATAAAGGGGTAGCATTGGTTTTTCAAGGTTTTGGCAATGAAAAATGCAAATCCCAACCTAGGGGACAACGTTGGCAATATGGCTGAAAGATTTTGGCATAGAAACTAGATGGAGGTCCTCCTTCTAGTGCATAGAAAACTACAACGATGGAAAATCTCGGTCATTCGAAAATCCAGGATTCTTAGTCACAAGGAGCCTGAACCCCAAATCCCCAGGTCCTCTAGAAGAAAAATAGAATTTAGGGTACCATGGACGATCCATTAGATCACCCAGGGACTTAGAGGGGTGAAAAATGGGGGTAACAAAGTAAAAAGATGAAGATCTAATAAAATAATGCACTAGAAGTATTACAATTATATCTAAAATTGTACACAAAATAAAACCATAAACTTCATTAAATAAACAAAGAACAAGTTCAATGTTGTGTACAAAATTAGTGCCCAAGAGGGGGGGCAAGGGGGGTTCACTTGGATAGGTGTTCAGAGCCCATTGAAGCCATGGTCAATCCTACAATCTAGTATATCTACCACTACTAATGCTATCAAACCTCCTCTGTGACCACTCTAGATCTAGAATGTTGGTTATTGCTAGATGTGAGAAATGTAATAGATTGGAGTAGCCAACATGCTCCACACTAGGATTTAAGGATCCTAGGAGGGTAACATTGACAACCAAAGTCCACATATCCCAAGGGGGTTAATGGGGGTAACAAGTTGTAGAGGTTTAATACTATTAGGCCTTAAGAAGTTGGGTTTCTACTAAGTAAGAGCTCTTGGATGCCAAATGTTAAGGGTGTTGAATTGTCAAAGTGTGAAACCTTGAAATGATATCTAGGTTTTTTTAATAGGGTTTTGGCCATGATTTAAGCTACAAATTGGCTACAAATGGCTAACAAATTGGCTACAAATTGACTACCAAATTGCTACAAATTAGGTACCGCATTTAGGAGGGGTAGGTGGCATTCACCCCCATGCATCCTAGTTGGTTGATCCCTCCATGGTATTTGACCCCTCCACACTAGCGGTAAGTCCTCCATACGAGGGGGAAGATCTTCCACGTTGGTGGTGGGTGAGATCCACCCTCTTGCACTCCTCCAAGTTGGCTTTGAAGTCTCCTAGCTAGCTTGCCCCCTTGTAGGTGGGGGGAGGTGGTGTGGGGCGCGGTAGCATAGAAAAGTGTATACCCCCTCATAAAACCCATCCAATTGACATTTTTGACATTCTAGAAGGCATTTTTGAACCCCCCATAGGCCAAATATAGATACTATGTGACTCTTTTCACTTGGAGAATGAAGCTTTGGCCACTTATGAGGCATTTTTAGCCACAAAAGTATGAAATATGTGAGATTTCCCCCTCATGGGATGGGGTTACAAAGATTACAATCATGCAAATTTGGTGGTGTTTCATAACATAAAGAAGAAGAGGACTTTTTTTTAGGCTAGTCCTAATACACAAACTCTTCCTCTTTCTTTGATGGGAAGACCCTTACCCAAAGGTTCCAATCAACTGTGGACAACCTAGGTGGGGGAAAGAATGGTTCTGAAGAATAGGGGACCTTAAAAGATAACAACAACAACCATCATTCAAGGGTAAGAATAAAACAAGCATAAAAGGAAAAACAAAAAAAATAAGGGGGGCATGGATCGAAGAAGCGAGTCTAGCTAGCATCACTCTAGTGTTGATTCTTCTTTCTCCTTATCCTCATCATCATTCTCATCATCTTCCTCTTCCAACTTTAATAAGAGGAGTAGAGGCCAAGATAGAAGGAGGAATAGCTATGATCAGGATGGAGATAAATAGTAGGATAGGTATTAGCATATATTCCATTAGGATGTTGAAGAATAGGGGCAAGAATAGCAATGCAGGAAGGAGCATCATTAAGGAAGAAGGCATAGCATGACTCATCATAGGCATCATGGCCATGATAAGGACCACCATGATCATTACAACTATGATGAACCTCTACTAACTATCAGAAATATGCTAAACATTTCAAATGTAGTTAAAATTCCAATAAGGCACATGAAGGATAGTGAAATCAAGAGGTTAGACATGAACAATATTCCTAGGTTTGAAGGGAACTACAACTCAGATTCACATAACCATTTGCAAGTCTTACATCATGTCTATGTCATACAAAACATTCAAAATGGATTAAATGAGCTAAAACTATTTTCAAGGATACTCATTAAGGAAGCTAAAAGCTAGTACTGGTTCTTAGAACTGGAATCCATTCACTAATGGAGTACAATGCTAGATCTGTTTAACAATAAGTACCAAACTTACTCCAGAGTATCCAACTTGTGAAGATAGATTTAAGGGTGGAAATAAGAAAATCATGAGTCCTTGGATGCAACCTTGGATAGGTATTATTCTCTTTTTCACTGATGCCTAGGCCATGAATACTCCCAAAGGGATCAATTACATCATATCATAGATGGGCTTAAGAATGAAACAAGAAAAACCAATGGAGAATTTTTAAGCTAAGGATATATCAAATCCAAAGACCAATTGATTAGGTGGCCAAAGAAGAGGCTGAACTTAAAAAGCAAGAAAGTGTATAGGAGTATAATAGGGATCCCTCCATTCCCAAAAGGGAGATGCATTTTTTGTGATAATGAGAAGGCACTACTTGATGAAGTGGTGCAAAGGAAAATCATGCTAATCCAAAAATCTATCATTGAAATATCAACTAAGGTAGACAAGATGTGGAATTCCTTAGATGAGAAGTTCCAAATAGTTTTGAATATTGCAGAGGAAGGAAGAGATTAAGAGGGTAGTGGTCAAGAACAAAGGAAGAAAAAGGATGCAGAGCAAGGATATCATAAAAATAAGGGTACAACTATAGCAATATAGGAGGTTGTACATTCAAAAATAGATGCTAATGGTTACAATATTTTCCAATAAAAACATCCTAAGGAATGTTATCTATTGGTATCACATCTCCAAGAATCTAGGATGTATGCTTTAAATTCTAGATTAGCAAAACAATAACCATCAAGGAAATTGCCTTATCCACATGGAAACTATAAGTAAAAATTCCACCAACAAGCGTATTATCCAAGTGGAGCACCTCCTCAATCCTAGGAGTAGTATCAACAATGGTAGCACCCATAGTCATGGGGGATGCTACCATCATAACATCAATATTCTTACAGGAAATCTAATCCCTATGGATAGTATGTTTGGTAGCCTCTATCCCCATGTGACTTCTTTAGTTACACCTCTTTCCATTACGACTACTACCATCTAGAGTACTATATATCACCTTCTCCAAGGGGGGAGTCTCCTTTTTCCTTTTAGCCTCCTCAACACCCATCCCCTCCTACACCACAACCAACAACACCTTTGCCACCTGCTTCATCACTGCAAGATGAAATTCCTATGCAGCCCAAGCAAGGAAATGCCATGAGGGTAGTGAATCTATAGCTAGATATCCATTCTAAAGTTCCTAAATCCAAGCCTTATAAGAGGCCATTCTTTAGAACTAGTAGTCCCATGAAGCCTTCAAAAAAACCTATGGTTTCCAACCTTGTTACTTCTACCTCTAAAATTTCTATTAAGCCACCTTTAAACCAAAAATATCCTCAAATATATACTATCATATTGATCCATGTCATTAGAGATTGGATAAAGGCTAGTCACCTTCCTAGGAAGCGATTTGATCTTGGGAGTCCCCTAATCTACTTACAAATCATAGGAAATGAACCATAAAAGACTCTTTTAGATTCAAGTTCTGGAGTTAACTTAATTTTGCAAGAAATGTACAAGGCTTGGAACCTAACTCTTTTGAAAAAGAGCAACATTAGATTGGAGATGGCAGATCGGTTCATCACTATCTCTCTATGATTAGTGAAGTACATTATGATTACTATCTGTGGATGGTCCTATCCTATTGATTTTCTGGTGATCCATGTGAAGAATTGTAAGGGAAACTTCTCTATCATTATGGAAAGGACATGGTTGAGCACAATTGATGCTAGAATGAGGATTTGACATCTTTCCTTGGAAGTTTCTAAAGAAAATGAATTTAGAAAAGTAAAGGAGAAGAGAGTTCTATGCATCACATATAGTGACAGAGGGTGCCATTGTGTGCATAAACTATGGACCATCAAAGACACATCACTTCAAGCATGTAGAAAAAATAGTGATTCAAAGGTGCCTATATGCAACAACTACAAACCAAGAAGGTACCCAGTGGCAATAACAAATGATAAAACTAAATCAAATATATGCATGGAACCAACTGAGAGCCTAATTAGTACCTATATTGAAAGCATGAACAAAATGGAGTAACTCCATCACCAACTCTTTAATGCACAAAATGAAATGGATTGGGAAGAGTTGGAGAACCTTGATAACTTTAAGCAAGAGCCCCTTGAATTAAAGGCTCTACCAACATGCATGGAATATGCTTTTCTCAAAAATGATAAATTTTTAATCATCAATGCCATACTTGCTCTTGAATAAAAATATTAATTATTAAAAGTTGTGAACAAATGAATAACAATCTTTGCTTGCTCATATCATGAGTTTACAAGAATAGATTCTTAGATATGTTGGCACAACATCTACATAGACTTCTCCATCAAGCCAAAGAGGCAACTGCAACAATGATTGAACCCCAAACTTAAGTAGATTGTTAAGGAGAAGATTGAATAACTCCTTAAAGATGGGTTTATCTACCTAATTGCAGATAGTGGATTAGCCCAGTCATTATTGTTCCAAAGAAAGAAGGGAAATGAAGAGTTTGTTATAGAGTTTTGGCTATTAAACATGGTGACATACAAGGATCACTTTTTGTTACAATTTATGGACTAGGTGTTGATCATCATTGCAAGGCATTACTATTATAGCTTTTTGGATGGTTCTAGTGGTTATAACCAAATCCAAATAGCATTGGAGGACTAGGCCAAGACTACATTCACAAGTCCCTAGGGGACTTTTACATACAAGAAGATGCCATTTGGCATGTGCAATGCCCCCTTCTACATTATAATGATTGGTCCTTAGCATCTTTCAACAACAAATTGGTAGTGAGGTAGAAGTCTTCATAGATGACTTCTCTACCTATGGGGCAACATTTGAGAAAGACTTAAACTACCTTAAGTAAGTACTTTAAATATGTGTGAAGAATAATTTAAGGCTTAACTAACAAAAGAGCCACTTGATGATCTAAGAAGGCATTATCTTGTACCATAGAATTTTCAACAAAGAGATCGAGGTGGACCCAGAAAAGGTATAGGCCATCTAAGGAATCACAAGGAAACTAAAAATGATGAAAGATGTAAGGTCATTATTTGGCCATAGAGGTTATTACAGGAACTTCATTGAAAACTTATTGAAAATCACCAAACCATTGGTGGAGCTGACAAATAAGAATTCACCATTCACCTGGACTAGGGAATGCAAGAGTGCATTCCAATAGTTAGAATAAACACTCATAGAAACTTCAATTATATGGATACTTGATTAGTTTGAGCCATTTTACATCATTATTGATGCATCCAATTATACTTTGGGGGTCGTGCTTACATAATTGGATGATCAGAAATGTTCGTACTACATCCATTGTGCAAGTCAAAGCATTGTGATGGCATAATTAAACTACAACACCACTGAAAAGGAGTTCATGGAAGTGGTGTATGTCTTAGAGAAATTTAGGTACTATGTGCTTGGATACCAAGTTTTTTTGCACATAGACCATAGTGTTATCTGGTTCCTCATGAACAAGCCAACAGTGAACCCTCATATCATACAATAGCTAGTGATTCTTCAAGAGTTTGACCTTATAATGGTAGATAGAAAGTAGACTAAGAATGTGGTGGCTGACCACTTATCTCAGTTATGATGGAATAACAAAGAGGATGAAGGATCATTATCTTATTATTTTTCAGATGAACTTTTTTGCCTTAGAGCTCTTGAAGTTAAAAATCCTAGAGATTCCAACTAGTATAATTACATCCTCTCCTACATACTCACTCAAGAGATGCCACATGCATGGGATAGCAAGAAGGAAAAACATGTTTTTCATCAAACCAAACATTACATGGAAATCAAGAAAAACCTCAACAATAGTTCTATTGATGACTTGGTACGATAGTATGTACCTGATGTTGATCAACTTTGAGTCCTCTAGGATGCTAATGAAGGTCCTTGTGGGGGCCATTATACTGGCAGGAGGACAACCATTAAAACCATCATGGCAAGATATTACTATCAAAATATCTTTAGGGATGTCCATCAATTTTTATATTCATGTGACAGATACCAAAGAGATGGAGGATGGCTGCATGCATGGAAGGGCCCCAACAATGGATTCAACCATTAGAGCTTTTTGATGTTTGGAGCATTGACTTCATGGAAAAGAATCTATCATTGTCATTGTTGACTACTACATTAAGTGAGTTAAAGTTTCCACCATCTCCAACTATTCATCATCTATGATGGCATGATTTGTATAAAAAATGTTGTAAATAGGTTTGGTGTGCCAAGGGCACTAATTTCTAATAACGGAACACATTTTATAGGTGTCACATTTTAGAAACTTATGCAAAACTTTGTGGTAGAAGACAAACTCGCAACTCCATACCACCTCCAAGCCAACGATTAGGTAGAGGTCACTAATAAGGAAATAACAAAGATACTAACACACATAGTAAGTGTAGGAAGGATTTGAGCATCAACCTTGACAATGCTCTTTGGGATTATTAGTCAACATGAAAACCTACTATTTGTTATTCTTCCTATGAGTTAGTGTACAAGAAATTTCCAACTCTTCCTATCCAAGTAGAGCACCTTATACTTTTAGTAGTCTATGAACTTAACATTGATTTAAGTCTAGCTCAAAGAGAATGATTAATGGACTTAAGCATATTAGACGAAAACTAATTAGTAGTTCTATCCTTGAATTAAGTGCCCAAGGAAAATAATAAATAATGACATGAAATCAAAATAAGAAAAGTTATATTTTAACATAGAGATAAGATTCTTTAATGGAACTCCATGCATGTACCTCAACATAAAAAATTTCAAATGCTATGGAAAGGACCTTATATTATCCATGTAACTTTTCCATTTGGGATCATGATGATTTACCATCTTTCCATCCCAAATAAACAATTATTGGTCAACATGCAACAAGTTAAACCTTTCTTGGAGTCAAGAGTAACCAATGAAAACAACACCTCAATTGATGGCCAAGCAAATTCTATTTTTCAAACCTTCTCCTTCCAACTTAATCATGGAGGAGATGGTTAGCCATGCTAACATTTTGTAATGACTTCTTAGTTTCTCAAATTTTTTTGTTTCACATTTTTTTTATAAATTTTCCATTTTCTTGAGTAATTTTCAATTTTTTTATGTATTTTTCCTTGTTTAAATTTTCTAACATGTGTTTCCTTCTTTATTGCCATTAAGGCTTTGATGCTTAATATCTCTACTGATTATTACAAGTTCAATTGAACTATATTTTATGACTAAATTGATTTCTTAATAGTGAGATTTCATCTTCAAATTATGACATTGATTAATGGAGCATTGATTTTCTTATGGTATCAGGAAATGAGCTCATGTCATCCACCCATTCCACTCAAATCCATGATGCTCTTTCATCTTGGAAGCATGAGGTCCTTTTTTAATAACTTATAAAAGAATTTGTGACCTTAATGCTTAACAAACTTAGAATGAATTAAGTGGAATAGATAAGGATGTGGCTTCAAGGAAACTTATCAGCTTTTATACCCGCCTATCTTCTTGAGTTTTATGGGTATTCTCATCAATTCCTCATCATTCCTAATGTTGACAATTAACAATAAGAATTTCTTTACATAGTGTGGATTCCCATTTAGAAAAAGAAACAAACAAGGAAATTCAAAAAACAATCCTTAGATGAAATAATTGGTTGCAAGAAATAGTTATGGGGCTGGAAAAACATGTTATCCATGCTTGAAGGCAACCCTCTCATGAAGTCCCTCTTTACTTTCTACTTCTCTTTTCTTCTCTATTTGAAATAATGGATGATCTTTGTGGGTGTTCATAAGCTCTAGCAGGTCAAATAGTCTTAATGTGCCAATGCAAAGTCACTGGAAGTATATGGCCTTGATTCTCACTAAGGATGGAACAATATCAAGTTATGTTAATCACAAAGTCCACACAGGACTTCATGTGACCAAGATGAGGAACTCCATTCCATCCTCTCTCTCTCATCATTAATTTTTTTGATCTACCACCTCATTTTCGCCTATCATTATTAATCAATGTGTCAATTAAACATCTAGTTTTGCATTACTTTATAATCAAATTCCATCCATATCTCCTTTTTCCACCTAAATTTCAAGACCTCTACAATAATTTGTCCTTATTCTAGGTGCCTTTTGCTACCTTAGGACTCTAATTTTATCATTAAAACCTTTTACCATACTTATTTTTTAAAGTCAAAAAATTTCTTAAATAGGCTACATTAAGTCATCCTCGTCAATGTAGCCTGAGGCATTGACACATCCCCATCGACTCAATACATAAAGTCTATAAATACATGTCAACACTTAGCCATTTTTGCACATTTTCATCACAATGTTACAAGAGTTTTGCATCTTTCTAAGCCTAGAGCATCTTTCAAGTGCTATAACTTGCAAACCTATTATTCAAATCCCTCAAGCTAATGAAGGTAATCTTTACATCATGGAGATCACAAATTCATGGTTTTAAATAGAATTTTTTTCGAAATTTTTCTCACTCCCAAAGGTTTAACTAATCAAATAACATTAAAACTCACTAATCCACACTAATTTAAACCTCATCAACAAGCTTGCTTAGATAAATGAATAAAATAATAATAAAATAATCAATCTTTCATGATCAAAACTAACCTAAGGGTAACTTGACCAAAAGATGAAGGGTATCAAGAGCATTAAAATTTACACATAAAACACTAACTCTTGGTTATGTTTGTGATCACAGATGGCACCAAAGAGTGGATCGCAAGAAGAAAAACCATCTCAACCTAGGGAGAAGCATTCGAGAGGAAGAAGGGACAAGTATCCATAATAGCCCCAAGAGTAAACAATAAAAACCCATGCAACAAGAACTCTTTGGGAGAGTCCAAATTGAAATCTACCCACTAGATTCCCATAGCTAAAATTGGCTAGTTACAATAGAATGAGGCATCAAGAATTAGGCCTAACTTGGAGGGCACACTAATCAAGGCCTACCTAGAATGAATCCACTCCAAGAAGGTCTAAAGATTAATTCTTTAGGAGTTGGCACCATATGAAGTCTACACACAACTCCAGGGATCTCCCATGTGACCCATTCTCTATTTTAGCGAAGAGTGGTACATGGGGAAAACCTACCTATTCTAGAACAACTAACAAGGAGATGCCATGGTGAAAATCAAAGATATAAACATCTCCTACTCAGTTGACACCATTGCGAAGGCTCTTGGCTTTCTCAACATAGGGGCAACGTTGGAGGAAATATCCACCCAAGTGGACCCCAATGCTAAAAAGGAATGGGTCCAACAACGCTATGGGGTGGACCATAACAAGTATGGTGCACTCACCAAGGCACGAAGTGCCAAATGCAAAATCATAACCCATCACATAAACCCAATAGTAAGATGCATAAATATTACTATCTTCTCTACCCATGTGTGCATAGCTCCAAGTGATAAATTCCTTGTCAACCTTCCTCAACACATTTTCCTGAAGATCAAGAAGCACTTCAAAGAGAACGAACAAGGAAGGAAGACACTTCCCTTTCGGTGCTTGATATGCAAACTCTACCAGAGAGGAGGCATAGCCTAGTACACTAATGACACACTCTATCATGCTCTTGCTACATCCTATCAGAAGATGATGAAGGACAAGGAAGCTTCTATGTTACTAGAGGAGGTGTGGCCACCACCACTACCTATTAGTTAGAAAACATCAAAGGCTAGTGCAACTATGAAACACATAAGAAAATTTTATGAATAGCTATTATAGCAATAATAGGGAGAGGCAAGTGATGGAGAACCATAAATGCACTAGCCATCATTGAGCAATCTCAATAAAGTAATTAGAAAAATAAACTAGCTAGAGGAAACCACCCCACTATTTTTGACTCAATGCATGTAGGCATACACAATAGTTCCTATAAATATCTAGGAATGTCATGACTTTCTTGATGCACCTAGAGAAAGTTGAGGAGGCTACTATCTTGGTGATGCAACACCATGGATAGGAAACATTAGCAAAAGTGGTGGCTAATCAAGTGGTCGAAGAACTCAATGCTTCTGTGATGTCCATGCTAGACATAGCTAGACCTTGAGATATGAAGGCTTCCATAAGAGTAGGGAGTAGGAGACATAGTGTAATCCAACATGAGAAGGTATTAGACCTATCAGTGGGAACTAGGTAACCACTTCTAGAGATCTTTGATCTCCAAAAAGAGATCACTACAACCTAATCAAAGTTACTAGAGGCCAAGGGTAAGCTCACTATTGCCAACATTCATCTTGAGAAAACCATCACCAAAAGCAATCATTTGGCTATCGAGGTTGTAGAATTGAGAGCCCATTTTGCTAATCTCATCATTCTCAACCAAGTTGCCACCAGAGATGAAGCTTTCCTGTAGCCTCAGAAAAAACTAAAGAAGGATTAGAATGCCAAGAAGATGGTAGTATTCAACACATGCTTATTAGAGGCTCTAATCATCAACACTGATAAGGACTTGGTGGAAGTCTACAAAGAAAACTTGCTTCTCACTAAGGACATCCATTACCTACAAAATGTTAACGAAAAAAAATACCAAATGGAGGTTGGATCTTGGAGCAACTCACTAAGGTGAACTTAGAGCTAACTAGGTTAGTACTCAAAAATAGAAACCTATCTAAGGAGGAAGTCTAGGCTCTTCATCAAAAAATAATCATTGAGGTAGCCACCAAGAAAAATGAGGCCCTAAAATTTGAAAGAGTGATAAATCATTACAATGACTACATGGGGTTCCTCAAGGAGATGAACAAGAAAAAAATTCAATTGGCCAAGGTGAAGATGAATGAAGTCCTCTAGCAACTCCAACAAAGAGGTGATGTATGATAGCAGATCTTTAATGGCTTGAATGCCTACAACAAGACAGAAATTTTCCTGAAGGAGTTGTAGATAAAGTAAATGATAGAATACATGAAGCTCATCAACCTCCAATATGCAAACTTGGTGATGTTGATAGTAAGAAGACCAAGAATATAACTAAAGAAGTATGTGGCCAGCTCATACCTCCTCTACAAGGTCAAGTTGAAGCATCACAAAGAGACAAAGAAAAAGGTTGAAGAAAGCCAATGCCAAGCTTGAAGTTCTTAGGAGCCATTTCATAAATCAACAAGCAATTGCTAAGAACTTGGCTAGAAAAATGAACGACTACCACAAATTGTAAAAGCTAGTAAGGATTTTTGATATCAAATGAAAATAATTCACATCATGGGTTGTCAATGTCAAGGACTTGTTCTCTATAGTGCCTTATTCGTGCAATGTCCCCATACTATTCCATATTGGCGAAGCCACCTAAACTATGTATGATTCACAAATTAAGAAGGAGAAGATGAAAGCATTATCAAATGCCTTTCATCTTCCACCAAAAGTAGCAACTATAGTAGGACAACCTCAACCATCACCATTGCCATGAGCACCAAAGCTTAGTGAAGGTACTTCAACATACTAGAAGCCTCCACCTCTAACACTATTTTCTCTTCACTTTGTCGTTAGCAACTAGAGGATTTCAATCATCCATTCTTGTAAGGGCATTTAATTTTATTATCAAGGATACCTATTTTTGTAATTTGATATAATTTACCACTCAAAGTCAACTAGTTAATAATACTATACCTTTTCAATTTTGTAAGAAGTTTGATCCTACTTTTGTTCACTCAAGGATGAGTTTTCATTTAGTTGTGAGGGTATGATGAATCATTTGATTAGCTGCATCAATGCATGGTTTGATCCATCAACACAATGTCTAGTATTTCCTAAATGCACATACCCACTACATTTATGGCATGTTAAGTTAGTAGACTACCTGAAGTCTTGCAATTTTTCTAGTCTAAAGTTAGAATATTTTCTAAGTGCCCACAATAGGATTTCAAGGATTGTAAGGATCCATATTCGAGCATCAATGTACTTAAACACTTTGATCTAACGATAATAAAGATGATATTCTTGGAACTTCTTATAGTACTTAAGAATAGATTATTCTTTCTTTTAATTCACTTTACATTCATGTTTTAGTTAATTAACAAAATTAATAATAATACATAAGTATGACCACTTTGAACATATAGCTTAATTCATGGTAATCCCAATAGTGGCTATCTGGTATGGCTAGTGATAGATACTTGGTAACCAAGTAGCATTAGAATGAGTTTAGGATACAAATGGAAAGTGGCCTGGATGCTTACATTAGGCTAGTTAGATTAAGGCATTAGATAGTTAAATAATTAACTTCTAATTCATTATCTTTATTTCATACTTAGATTAAATAGAATACAATATATAATATAAATAAAAATCATGCACCTTGGCTTACACTTAACCATAAAATTGAGCTTACATAAGTGAAGCCAAGAGAACAACATTCATAACTCTTACAACACTATCTTTGCCCATTAGTACACTTAGGGGTTAAGTCCACAGAATTTAACTAAATCATTGGTGAATGCTTGTGATTTGTATGGTTGAGTAGAGGAACTACTTTCTACTCATCAAACTCTTTTGACCATCACTAATTCCTTCTTGTTGTCTTTAAGAAACTTTTCCAAATGCTCTTATGGAATGTTTTCCATTTTCTTTTCATTCAAAATTTGTTCCAAGGTAAAATCCTTATTATACACAATGATAAATCTCAACCAAGACTTACCCAAAAAAAAATTTCAACAAGTTAATAACATTTATCATATGTGTAAATTGCAACATACAGTTAAATACATTAGGTTTGTTAACATTCTTAAAAGTAAATAATGTACTTGTAGGATCACCAATGGTTGTTAATTTCTTGCAAAAAAATTGGCTTGTACTTATAATCAATCTTAAAGGAATCATATAAAATTTGTAATTTTTTACTTAATAAGTACAAATTATGTACAAAGATCACATTAATATAACTAGCTTTCATATAACATAAAAAAACATCATACTTGTTTCAAAGCTTGTTCTTAACTTTTATTAGGAATTGGATTCCATCTAGTATATGTGATAGAGATTTGCTTCCAATCCCTTACCTTAATCTCCAAATATGTTATCATGAATAAAAATTCATAGCCTTTCACTAGTTAAGCATGCTCATTTAATAGAATCTTTATTTTTGTCCCACCAAGAAGATTATTTAACCATTTTGCTAGTCCTCTACCTTTTGTTTGCTCCTAACTATTAGATGGCAAATGATTGTAAATTTGCACAATGTGTTAAAATAATATCAAATGAAATGTATAAACATATATATCATAATGTGGTAAAAAATATTAATTATATTTCCAAATGATATTTTTGAACCTTATAGTATGTCGTGAATCCCTTCATTAAGGAGCTTCAACTATTGATAATTAAATGCATCCTCTTCTACCTGTTAAAGGCCTATATGTGATGCCTTAATGAGTGACCTTTTTATATACCATTGAACTCTCAATGCACTAAAGTAGCTACCTATAGTAATTTTCTTACTTCATAATGCACTTTTATTAGACTACATTAGCATAAAATTTATTTTGGCGAAGGGACCAAATACATTAGTGTAATATTCGTTTTGGTAGCCCATTCCAAGATATTCTTTCTTGATCATGGTCTTAATAAAATACTTATATCATCATAATAGTGAGGGGGGCTCTCTTGGTTACAAATTTTTCCTCTAATCATAATAGCTAAGAAGGAGATTTATGACCAAGAGGCTAACTACCAACTGATTGGACTTTATCATGATAAATAAATAGTTAGAGTTATAGTGCTAGTTGAGAGTTTTGCGGTGAGACCAACTACCTTGTTACTTTAACTTTATCCCTAGAAATAAATAATTATTGTTATAAAGTTAGTTTAAGAGATGAACCCTTTGATGAAAATTATTATTAAATAATGTACACTAGTTTTAATTTTTATTTTTAATATAAAAATTAGTTCATAGTGAATGAATTTGAGATTTTATTAATTTGAAAAATATAAAAGTTTCTCTTAGTCAAAAAATAGATATATATCATAAATACATATCTAAACTAGTTTTTAATTAGATAATAACTAGAAAAGTATGTCCTCAAAACTAAGATGTTTGTGTAAAAATAAGATAAAAATTTTGAAATAAATTTTTGCTAGTCTAGACTCATGTAGTTTTTTAAACTTTATTTAAGTTTCCTTTTTTCTAATCATCCATCTCTGATTACCTATTTAAAAATAATAATAATGCATTATCTAGGATAAATAGGCAGGGATCTGTACTTAATATTGATGATAAAAATCTAAAATACAAGAAACTAGGACTATCATAATGGAATTCCAAGTTAACTTGTATTTCATCATATCATTTGGGATCAAACATGTAACTTGCAAATCAAAAATAGAATGCTCTAACCAAGTAAGTTATTAGCAAAAAGAAAAGAGATGATTTTGAAGATAATAAGATATTACAAAAACTTATCAACTATTAAAATAAAATATTATAAAAGGGACACCTCTACCAATTAATAGCTCATGCTTCGTTAAAATTAACCATCATGCCTCCTATGATGAGTAAAGTTTGGCTAAGGAATAAACAAATGAGAAAAGTTGCCACTTTGGTATGTTATCTCAGTAGCAAGTATTTCAACTCCAAAATGTATGCCTTAATAACATATTAGATCACAAGCTATAAAACCACAGCTACAAGTCAACAACTTTAATAATAATAATGTAATAGTCTCCATTGAAGAAAAACAAGTATTAAAATGTCAAATCAAACTAAAAATACTAAATATCAATGTCAAATAATAAAATGCATTTCAAAGGAGAAGCTAGATATCTAAATATAACTTGGAATTAAAATATCATTGTTTATTTATAGATATTGATTCTCAAGAGTTAGAAACCTCTCATAACATGAGAGATAATTTAAATACAATTAAATTTATAAAACATGCAATAGCCAAGGGTTAAAAAGGCGTTGTCTTGAATAATCACACAACAATTAAATTACTCTAACTACAATAAAACTATATATTATTGAATAATATTTTATAGGGATTATAAGCATAAATTGTATCTTATTTGAAAGTAATTATTGTATTTAAGTTATTGAATTTTCTAAGTATTAAAAAAGACACTTTAATTTTAAACTATACGTTGATTTATGTCCTATAAAATATTTATTTCAAACTATATTGCGAATGTTGAATTACAACTAGAAATGTGAATGGAATTTGATAATTTTGGAGTCTATTATTGAACTATTGAAAAGTTGAATTATTTAAAAAGATGATTAATACTAACATAAATGATGTTTATTCATAGGAAAAATTTTTAGTCAACTTTTTAAAAGTACCTTTTTCCTTTAATTTTATCTTTTGATAAGTTTAGAGGAAAACTAGTGTTTCTTCTTTTATATGTATTGCCTTTTTTTANATGGTTGAGTGTAGGGGTACCTTGCTGCTCATCATAGGTGTTGTATTTATAGGGCTACACACATCCAGAGACATCGTATCAACAATGACAGTGCATGAGGGATGACATCATATCAATGACATCATTGATACGACATGTTGTTGTGATGTCATTACATGATAAAATTTGACATTATCACTCATGCTATAGACTTACATATCAAGATTTGCTTATCATGTACATGTTGGAGCTTCAATTTTGATCAATACTTGGCTACATTTTATTCATTCATTTAGAGATCTAGTTAGTAAGCATAAACATTTCATTTATTCATTTGGGGATCTAGTATCATTCACTTCGTTTGAAATGTGCTAATCATTGGATGATAACTCATAAACAAGTATAATAATCATTTGACCATTAACCATTAATCAAATCCTGCCTATAGGACTTAATTCATTGTTTTTTTAACTTTATTAATGTTAGAGATTTACCTACCACATACATAATCTCTACATTAAGCTCTTATTATAGACTTACATACCAANCATGTCGTATCAATGATGTCATTGATATGATGTCATCCCTCATGCACTGTCATTGTTGATACGATGTCTCTGGATGTGTGTAGCCCTATAAATACAACACCTATGATGAGCAGCAAGGTACCCCTACACTCAACCATACAAATCACTAAGGCATGACGCACGATCTAGTCGAATTCTATGGACCTATAGTTATCTCGTATACTAGTTTCTCTAGGAAGTGAAATGATGTTAAGAATGTTCATTATGTTCCCAACTACACTTGTGAGGCTCAAGGATATGATTTAAGTGTAATTGAGGCATATGAATTTTTTTCATTTTATATTTTATGGATGTAATCATCTACAACAAGAATAAGGGTAGAGTAGATTGAAAACTAATGTCTATTGCCTAGCTAGCCTAACATAAGTAACCGCTCCACTTTCTTGAACACATCTTGATCACATATAGCACTACTGGGCTACTAAATGTTAAGCATTGTTGGGTTACCAAGTACTATATAAATGCTCGAAGTGATCATGCTTGTGTTCATTAATTGCTAGAAATAAATTTCTTAATAAAATGCATTAAAGAAAAGAACAAGAATGTAAAATGCATTAAAAAAATATTAAGCTATTCTCAGTGCTGCAAAAATTATCAAAAGACTTCATTTTATTCTCATCATAGTGCTATGCTCAATCACATCAGTGCTCAAACAAAGAATTGTATGCACTTTAGACTCCTTCTACGGGCACTCAGAAAATATTCTAACTTTGAGAAAAATAAGCTACAAGAGCTTTACTACTCTAACTAAGAATGACTGAAAACTAACTCAAAACAAGAGCCTAGGTGTGGTATTTATAGACCTAAGATATCACATACCCAACATCAAGTTCAACACAAAACGGTAATTCATCATACCCTCGTGATTGAATGAAAACTCATCCTCAAGTGAAGAAGAAGAGAAGGAACAAGTTCTTTATAACATAACATATTAGGTAGGTATGGAATTATTGACTCTTACACAAACTGACCTAGATGAAATACACATACAAACTCTAAGTTCCCAAGTGTATGAAATTACAATTTTTACAACATTGTGTGTTCATGATAAAAGAGTGAACACCCTAGAAAATATTGACACCTAACACCTCTTGGCAGTAGAATAATGAGAGAGAGATATATATATATATATATATATATCCCATGATCATGAGCAATCCTCATTATGTGGTCCTGCTACATCATTCTTGGGAAAGGTAATCCTACTTCTAGTCCATGCTTCCCACTACAATCATAAAAAAAAAATCATGAATTAGTATACAATGTGTAACACATAACTATTAAATGCCTTATCTCATCAATGGTTACACTAAACTAGGTTCTAATTGAGGTTGATTGATTCATTGAGCAGTATTAGTGGGAAGGCTGATAGATAGGGTTATTTAAATTAAGCAATCCATTAAATTTTGAAAAAGTTCAATATAAGAAAATATTTGAAGAGGGTATAAGAACTCACAACAATGAAAAGAAGAGTTCACTAAAAACTATTGTGCAGATGTGTACAATTGGATGTCATTGATGGGGTAAACAAAAAGAATTTAATTGTAAAAATGTCTAAGGGTAAAGAAATTAACTAATCCAATTAAAAGATATGTAAGTGGATCCTCCCCAAAGCAGGCATAGGCCTCTTCTACCCTTGCATAACCTCAAACCAAAGAGTCTGTGGGCTTTGTGGATGATTAATGGTTACAGAAGTTAAGTACAAAAACCTAGAAGTAACTAACTAAGAATTCTGACACATCAAACTAAGACATTGAACCAAAACATGAAATCAATAGTGGGGTGGAAGATGAAAAGCATAGTTGGATGAGAGAAATATAGAGTGGAATTGAGTTCCTAATTGCGGTCACATGAAGTCCCTTATGGATTTTGTGGTTAAATGGCTTGATAGGATCCATTCTTAATCCAAACCAAAACCAGCCACATTTAGTGACTTCGCATTGACATTCTAAGACTAATTCATCCCCTGAGACACAAGAGTACTCCCACAAAACAGCCACCATTCCTTATTAGAGAAGAAGTAACAAGTGAGGAAGGGCCTTACTAAGAGAGGACTAGTCTCATAACTAGTTCTTGTAGCCCATTTATTCTATCTAAGGGGTGTGCTTTGAATTCCCATTTTTTGTTTTTTTAAATGGAAACCACACCATGCAAAGACACATGCATTTAGTCTATCCAAGGGGTGTACTCTGAATCCTCATCCTGTTTATTTCTTAATGAGAACAACATCATGGGAGGACATATGCATTTATTTTTTCCAAGGGGTGTGCTTTGAATTCTCAATGTTTCTTTCTTTCTTTCTTTTTTTATGAGAACCACACCATGTAATGACTTATTCAACTTCCTTTATTGGATGGCATGGAATGGTAAGAAATTCATGGAAACACACATTCATCCAGGCAAACTGAAAAGCACAAAGAATATCGAATCACCTTGAAACCACATTTTATTCAAATCTTTGAATCCTTCCCAATTCCAAAAACTACCAAATTCATAAATTTATTAAAGTATTACTAATGAAAAAGGGACTACATGTTTTCAAAACAAGCAAAACCATAGAGTTTTTGGATGGGTGGATGTTGTGGACTCACTGCCTATTACATGAAAAGAAACCATATCCTAATTATCTATAACAAAATTCAAAGCCAGAAACTAGACACCAATAGTCAAATAAAAATAAATTACATACCACCATCAAGTAACACATTAGCAATGTACCTGGCACTTATTAACAAAAAGTTAGAAAATTACATCAAATAAAAGAAAATATAAAAGAAAGTGTAAACTATTCAAGAAATATCAAATGTACTAACGATGGTGTAAAATAAAAAATTAGAAAACATTAATAAAACAAAAACAAAAGGATGTAAAACAAGGAACATGTAAAACATAAAGTTGTAAAATGAAAAATGTATAAAACAAAAAAAATGGAAAACTAAGGAGTCACTTGAATGGTTAGCATGGTTCGCCATCTCCCCCATGACTAAGTTGAGAGGAGGAGATCTGAAATATGAAGTGTAGTTGTCCATCAGATGAGGTGTTTGTTGTGTTAGTTGGCATATGCTCATTGAAAGGTTTAATTTGTTGGATGTTGACTAGCTATTTCTTATTTGGGCTCTCAAATTTGTAGATCATCATGGCCCTTAAAGGAAAAGTGTCATAAAAGATGTAAGCTCCTTCCCATAATTTTTGGAACTTAGTTTGTTGAGATACATGTGTGAGGTTCCAGTAGAGAGCCTTATCTTCCACTAGAAATTTGACTCTTTTAATTTTCAGGTCATGACACTTTTTGTTATAGGCCTTGTGCAACTCATTAGATGATAAGGCTACTAATCGATTTTTGTCTAGTAGGTAGAGATTCATTAATCTTTCTTTTTGGGCTAGACTTAAGTCAAGGTCAAGGTCACAAGCTGTTGAAAGTGTATGAAGTTCAAATTGAATAAGAAGTGTTGGTAGTTTGCCATACACAAGCTCATACAAAGAGTAGCCTATAGGAAGTTTCCAAGTTAAGCAGTAGGCCCAAAGGGCATCATTCAGTTTTGTGCTCTAGTCCTTCCTATACTTGCTAACAATTCTTGTTAGTATTATTGTGATTTCCCTATTGGTAACCTCGGCTTAACCATTAGCTTTGGGATGGAAAGGTGTTGTGAGTTTGTGTTTAACCCTGAAGTGTTGCATGAGCTTCCAAAAAGTAGTTCCTATAAAATGAGTTCCATTGTTAGAAAGTAATGCACATGGCATACCAAACCTCTTTACAACATTTTGTTGTACAAACCAAGTAGCAGTTGAAGATGCATAGTCAATGATGGCTACTACTTCTACCCATTTCATATAATAGTCAACAACAACTATGATGTGTGCCTTTCCATTTGACATGGGCATGATGGAACCCATGAAATCAATGCACTAGATGCCGAATGGTTCTAGTGGGTGAATCCATTATTGAGGTTCCTCCATTTGAGTAGTCATTCCATCATCTCGTTGACATCCTTCACAATAGCAAACATAATGATGGGCATCTCTGAAGAGTGTTGGCCAATAGTACCCTGCCATCAGGCTTTTAATGGTCATGCGTCTCCTAGCATAGTTTCCTCCACAAGGACCTTCATGAGCATCTTAGAGAATAAGAAATTGATTAGCATCATGTACACATCAATGAACTAGGCCATTGATGCACACCTTGTAGAGGTGTCCGTTGATCTCCATGAAGCACTTTACCTGATGAAGAAACTACTATTTCTTTTAGTGGTCTAATCCTTATGGCCTCTCCTGAGTGAGAAGATAGGTGAGAATGTTATCATACCATCTTGGCCCATTGGGCATTTGTTTAGTGACAACCCCAGCAAAGAGGATTTCATTAGGAAACATGTTAAAGAGTGGGCTTTCTTCCTCTTTGTCATCCCATCACAACTAAGACAAGTGATCAACAATCACATCCTCAGTGCCTTTTCGATCCTCAGTGTTTAGCCACATGCAATTTGGATTTGGTTATAGCCACTATAACCATCTAGGAAGCTATAGTAGCAATGCCTTTATATTGTGTTTAGTACTTGGTCAACAAATAGCAATGGAAAATGATTCTTGAATGTTTCCATATTCAATAGCCTAAAATCAATGTAAACCTACCACTTACATCTTTCTTTGGTAGAATTACAAGTGGACTAACCCACTCACTATCTACAATGGGATAGATGAACCCCACTTTGAGGAGTTTCTTGAATTCATCCTTGATGATTTTCTTCAATTGGGAGTTCAATTGCCTCTGTGGTTGTCATTTTGACTTCATGGCTAGGTTAGTGTAAATGCGATGTTGGCATATCCTAGGATCAATCTCTATGAGTTCAAGATATGACCAAGAAAAAGGTGATGACCATCTTTCAACTACCTTTAACAACATATCTTTTTTTTCTAAAGCAAGTCGTGCATTGATTATAACTAGCTTCTTATTTTTCAAAAACACATATTCCATTCTAGCTGATAACATTTTCAGTTCAAGGGATTGTTACTTGAAGTTCTCAAAAATTTCCGACTCTCCCCAGTGAATATCATCATTTGAATCTTCAAAGAGTTGGTGATGAACTTGCTTAAGTTCATCCATGCTCATGACATATTCATATGTCAAGCTCTCAACTAGTTCCATGAAAAGTTTGCTACTTTCTAAATCAGTGATCAGCCACTGGGTACCCTCCTATTTTATGGTTGCTACGTATAGACACATTTGACTTTTCACTTCTAGTGCACACTGCTTGCATGCAGAGATAGATGCTTTCTTGATGGCCCAAAGTTTCTACACATAATTCTACCCATTATCACTATACGCATGCATGGAACTCTCTTCTTCTTGATCTTTCCAAATGCATTTTCTTTAGATATTTCTAGGGAAAGATCTCTAATTTCCATTCTTGCATCTATAGTGCTCAACCATGCCCTTTCCATAATGATTGGGAAGTCCCCCATGCAATTCTTTACTTTGATTACCAGGCAGTTAGTAGGATAAAACCACCCATAGATAGTGGTCACAATGTCTTCTACCAATCTCGATGGAATAGTTATGGACTGGTCTACCAATTCCAATCTAATGTTGCTCTTCTTGAGAGGTGGCAAGTTCCAAGTAGTGTACATCTTATGAGAAATCCAATTAACACCAAAACTTGAATCAAGAAGAGCCTTACATGGTTCATTCCTAGCAATTTGAAAATAAATCAAAGGACTTCTAGGATTGGCTAATTTCCTAGAAAGGTTTCTTACACAAATCCAATCAAACACAAGATTCTTGGCAAAGTTTAGTTTGAAGGAGGCCTAAAGAAATTTGATATGGAGGAAGAGGTAAGAGTAATGTTATCAATCGCAGGTGTAGGTGAGGGCGTAAGTGGATTATGGGGTTGAAAGAAAGGTCTTTTCTTTGATCTCACATTTGAACCCTCCAATTAATGATTGGGTTGTAAATTAATAGCCATCATAGTGTTATGTTATTATGGTTGAGCTGGCAGTTCACCCTACATACGAGGAGTAGGTGGTAGTTATGCAATTGAAGGAGAAGTGTTTGCAGGGATAGGAGAAGGATAAGGATAGGAGGTGACATCCCTTCTTTCATGTAGAGAAGGAGTTTGATAGTAATTAGGAGGGTGGTAGTAAGGCTGAATATTAGAAATGTGACTCAAAGAGTCACATGGAGATATGGGTTATTGAATGTGGTAACCATATGGATTAGGCTACCAGTAAAGGTATTGTTGCCTTGGAGGTTCAAACATCCATGATCATGGTTACTACCATTGTTGGTACTATTCATATGGTTGAGGTGGAGCTCCACTTGGATAGTATGGCTATTGTTGGTAAAACTGTCTAAGATTACCTAGAGGATAAGGAAACTATATAGATGTTTACCTTTGTGTAAGTTGTGGATATAAGGCATACACCCCAAACTCCTAAAGACATAATGCAACAGGGCAACATCCCTTAGGATGTTCATACTAGCAAACATCACATTCACTATTTGCAACCTCTTTTATTATAGCAATTTTGCCCTTAACTTTATAATATGCATGTTTACCTTCCTTTTGCCTCCTATGCTCACAGTCACTACTTTGTTCTTGAGACTTCTCAGCAATTTTGAGGATAGCTTTAAATTTTCTATCCATGTATTCTCTTAACTGATCAACCTTGGCCATAAGTTTAGATTGGAACTATTAAAGTGGCAAGGCTTTTTTATGCATCCCCTTGTCAAATGTAGATTCATCCTCACTATCATAGAATCAAACCTGCTACTTGCAAATGAAAGGATTGTAGTTGTACTCCTCTGCACTTTCTCTTTTTCTTAGTTCACCCTCTTCTTTGGTGACCTACTCTATTAACCTTTATACTTGATGGGTAATTATTTCTAATAATCGTTCTTGGGCATAAACACTAGGAGTTTTCCTTGTTTCATTACAAAGCTCATCTACAATGTGGTGAAGTTGAGCTAATTGAGAATAACCATAGCCAAGGCATTTATGCATCAAGGAATAATATTAGCCAATAGCAGTGTCCAAGGGTTCATGTGCTCTTTTCTTCTAGCCTTGGATTTTCTTTCTTAAGTTGGATACTTTGGAGTATGTTTAATACTTATCATTGAACAACTCAAGCATGGTACTCTATCATCTAATAGATTCTGGCTCTAAAGACTAGTACCAGTTCTCTGCTTCTTTAATGAGTGTCATATGGAACAACTTCAAACTTTTCCAGTCATTTCTATGTTTTTCAAGACACATGCATCTTGGAAAGCTTGTAGATTATTCTATGTATTAGAGTTATATCCTCCTTCAAATCAAGGAATATTGTTCGTGTCTAACTATTTGATCTAATTATCTTTCACATGCCTTGTTGGGATTCTAACTACCTCTGTGATGTTAAGCATACTTTAGGTAGTAAAGAGAGGCTTATCAAGGCCTTGATCATGGTGCCTATGATGCCCTCTACTACCCCATCATTCATGGTGATGTGCCTCTCTTGAATTTCTGCATCCTTGATCTTGCCTATCTCAATGATCCCCTTGATTATTGTGGTCCCATCAATCATTGCACTAATTTCAATCACCTCCATCATGACCTTGCCTTATATGGTCATAATTAGAGCCAAAAGAAGAAGAATATGATGAAGGAGAAGGGGAAGAATAATCAACATCATCACAGTGCCTACTACTATCTCTTCAGCGATCACAACCATGGTCACAATCTTATCTTTTGTTTGCATCTCTATCTTGGCTTGCCCCTTCGGATCCTTTTGTCATTGTATCCCTTATTACCAGAATTAGGATTGTGAATTGTGGTAGATTCTAGTTTTGACCTTCATCACTAAAGTAAAAGAGAGGAGCATCATTGTATGGGAAGCCCCAGAGAAGGATTCTCCACTAGCTTGTTGGTACAATGGGAATGGGGGTTCATGTTGTTCTAACTACCAATCTCATAGGCATTGTGCTTTAGTGGGATGATAATCCCTAGAATTGACATCTTCCACAATATATTCTCCATGGTGATCTTGAAGACCACATCATACAAGCATTTGATAAACCATTGCAAGAGCAACACGATCAAGCGATAACACAATGTTGACTACCATGTCACGCCACCGTAGTTGTTCATCCTAGTGTAGGATGAAGGTGAAGTTCAACACATACTCATCAAGATGAGTATATGGAATTTAGTATTATTAAGGCTTTGATGGACAAGCATTATTAGGCATGGGTGGAGAAGCACTTCTATGAGAAGAAGACATTATCGATTAGTGAAACAAAAATCACAATGTGCTCTAAGAATTTGTTGTAGTAATTGTAAAATAAGATATGACTCTCAGGTTCATTCCAACAATTTAAATACTTTTCACTGGGTTCTAGATAGCACACAAAAAAATAAAAGGGTCCCCAAAAATGGTGCTAATGATGAGTGACGAGGTACCCTTATGCCTAACCATACAAATCACTAAGGTGTTACGCACGATCCAGTCAAATTCTATGGACCTATAGTTATCTCATATACTAGTTTTTCTAGGAAGTGAAATGACATTGAGAATGTCTGTTGTCTTTCCAACTACACTTGTGAGGCTCAAGGATATGATTTAAGTGTAATTAAGGCATATGAATTTTCATCATTTTATATTTTATAAATGTAATTTCCTACAATAAGAATAAGGGTAGATTAGATTAAAAACTAATGTCTATTACCTAGCTAGCCTAACATAAGTAACTGCTCCATTTTCCTGAACACATATAGCACTACTAGGCTACCAAACGTTAAGCATTGTTGGGTTACCAAGTACTATATGAATGCTCAAAGTGGTCGTGCTTGTGTTCATTAGTTTCTAGAAATAAATTACTTAATTAGATGCATTAAAGTAAAGAATAAGAAAGTAAAATGCATTAAAGAAAATATTAAGCTATTCTAAGTGTTGCAAGGATTGTCAAAAGAGTTTGTTTTATTCCCATCACGCTACTACACTTAGGTACATCAATGCTCAAACAAAGAACCATACACACTTTAGACTCCTTCTGCAAGCACTCAAAAAATATTCTAACTCTAAGGAAAATAAACTACAAGAGCTTCGCTACTCTAACTAAGAATGACTCAAACCTGACTCAAAATAGGAGCCCAAGGATAGTATTTATAGACCTAGGGTAGATGCTCTAATGTCACTTACACAACATCACATCAAGTTCATGACATCACGTACATGACATCGTGGCTTCGACATCACATACTTGACATCGAGGCCAATACAAAATGATGAATCATCAACCTAGGCACACAGTCCAACAACTTTTGATTCAACACCTTACCCAAACTCTTGTAGCTTTTTTTCATAGTTCTAGTAGAGAGTAAATTCCTATAGTGTGATGTTAGATAGTTGATCAGAGTCTTTATTTAAGTAAATTATTCTTGGACAATTTATGCACGACAATAAAGATCAAAGTTGTTTCCTATCATTATAGCATCACTTAGTTTTCATTATGTTTTCTTAGGATAATTTACTTGTTTTCTTAGTTAATACTCTACTTTTTCAAGTATTTTACTTTACATGCTAAATTAGTAAAAGTAGTATGAATACAATTGGTTTCAAGCATTAAGTATAGTTATTTGGTAATCTAGTAGTGGCATTGCTTGCTCCACCCAGTAGTAATTCCACTTGGTAATCCTAGTGATAACTGCATGAGTCCAAAATGTGAATGATAGACCAGGAATGGATGTCCATCACTCTAGGATAGAGTATATTTACATTCCTATTGTTATTTAGACTTAGGATTTAACATTAATTTTCACCATGTTTATGATTAGGAGCATTAACGGCCAAAACAACATCAATAATCATACATCTCACTAAGAGATAAGACATACACTTGTACCTCACTAGCTCAAGATGGCAAGACAGTGATCTCAAACTTAAACTTAATTAATAGCATAATAACATTAATCATTTGCAAATTATGATCTAGTCATGCACTAGGACTTGTGACTTGTATGGTAGAGTGTTGGAATACTCCACCGCTCATCATTGGTATCGTTGCTAGGGTCATGTCAATGTGTGCTAGCTAATTGATTTTACAAAGGTCATTGTATCAAGAACTATAATGTCAATCTTTGTATCCTTAAAAAAAATTTTAATAACACACATAATTAAGTAAGCGTCACACTCATAACATGGCTTCAACTAAAGAAAAATAATCATATGCCAAAGAGATAAAAAGAGAAAATGATAGAACAAATGATAAGGGAGTATGCCTATGTAGACATGAATCTCATATCCTCACAATGATTATTACTATCTTGATTTCACCTTCATCTTTCACCAAGATGGATAGTTAAGATGGAGAGACTTATAGAGAAATATGATTCTACCTCCAGAGCATTCAGCACCTACAATGATTCAAACAGGTTTAACAAGAATGAATTTGAGCCATGCTCAAGAAGGGTGCCATGTGACTAAACATATGATGAGACCCTACCATCCCACAAAGGCACAACTACAAAGAGATGCTACTATAGAGACCAAACATGTTCACAACAAGTAAAAACAAATTAACTCTCCCATTGTCCTACAAGAACTTGATGATGATGCATTTTTAGTGGAGAAACTCCACCAGGATCATGAAGTCCATTCCTAAATGCCTATCATTTGATAAAAAAAACTATCAAAGTGAAATTACATTTAGCCTTAGCAGAGATACCAAAAATTGAAGCAACAATCTCTAAGTATAAGTAGGACGTAAGGCCAAGGGCTTTTGCTAGATCATAAAGGAAATAATACCAGAGTCATAGAAGGAGAGCTAGTCAACAGAGTTCTTCCACTACTTCATCTTAATCCTCACTATCGCTGGTGGATGTTGATCTAAGGGAACATCGGTATAGAGCTCATGACAAGGAAATTCATCAGACTCATGATCAACGTGAATATCACCTAAGACACTATGATGAAGAAGATGAAGAGCATGAACCACAAAGAAACAGGGATAGACATGAGGAAAGAGAGACATATGAGTACCAAAGGGAGCATGAGTACCAAAAAGCATAAGAATCCTATGATCATGAAGAACCCATATTGGTAACTCACAACATGATAAATATAAGGGAAGTTGTCTACATTCCAACTAGGCACATAAGGAATAGCCACATTAAACAGCTAGACATGAACAACATGCCAAGATTTGAGGGTGGATACAATGCAAATCCACAACACCACCTTCAAGAATTCCATGATGCCTGTGTCCTATAGAACATAGATAGTGACTAGAAAAAACTAAAGTTATTCCCAAGGATACTAATCAAAGAGGTAAAGAACTGGTATAGATCATTGGAAATTGAATCAATTAGAAGATTGAGTACCATGCTTGAACATTTCAATGACAAATATCAAACCTAATCCTAGGTGTCTCATCTTAGGAAAAAAATACAAGGCTAGTAGTAAGGGATCCATTAATACCTTGATGTGGCAATGAATAGATCCTATTCACTTCTACATAGGTTCCTAGGCCATACTTTTTCCCAAAGGGAGACACTTAGACACATTGTCATTGGGCTACAAAATAAAACAAGGAAAAATCTTAGGGTTTATGCCCAAGGAAGATTATCTAAAATGATTTCTCATCATATTTAGAGATCCCACATCCCATAAATTTGTCCTCACAACTCTAATTTTTGAACTTTGTTAATCCAAAAGCACTCAACTTAGTCATGGCTGGTGATGTCAAGGAAATTTGAGCAAACTTTTTAGCAAACGTGTCTAATAGTGGAAGATAGTATAAGGATAAGTAAGATGAAATACAAAATATATTATCATAAATTAATTAAATTTAAGCCAAATAAATCAAAAAATTATTATAGTAAATCATTCTAAGTATTCTAAGACACCATAAGTAAAAAGATAATAAGTGTGGGAGGTCATGGTAACAAAAGGTGCAACACTTAGGGGGTATCTTTTTAAAAAAATTTCTAATTTTTCAATCATAATATGATAACGACTTGATCTAATCAAGGATGATGAAACATGTTTTGTTGGTTGCAATGTTGGGTACATGATGTTAGGGCCGCGATGTTTCCTACACGATGTCAAGGATTGGCTTTGACGTTAGGTGTCCGACATCAAGGCATTTATCCTAGCCTACAAATATAGTGTCTGGGTTCCAATTCTTGGATAGTTTTCAATTTAGTTTTCAAGAAAAGTAGTGAAGCTCTTACCATTTCTTTTCCTCAAAGTTAGAATATTTCCTAAGTGCCTACAAAAGGAGTCTAAGTGTGTATGATTCTTTGTTCAAGCATTGATGTACCTGAGCGTAGCAATGTGATGGAAATAAAATGAACTCTTTTGACAATCCTTGTAGCACTGAGAATAGCTTAATATTTTCTTTAACACATTTTACTTTCTTACTCTTTCTTTTAATGCATTTGAATTAGCAATTTATTTTTGGCAATTAATGAACACAGGCACAACCACTTCAAGCATTCATATAGTACTTGGTAACCCAACAATGCTTAATGTTTGGTAGCCCAGCAGGTACTATATGTGTTTAGGATGTGTCCAGGAAAGTGGGATGGTTACTTGTGTTAAGTTAGCTAGGTAATAGATTAATTAGATCTTTAATTACTCTACTTTTCATTCTTGTTGTAGGTTACCAAATCCATAAAATATAAACTAAGAAAAATTATATACCTTAATTACACCTAAAACATACCCTTGAATTTGAAAAGTGTAGTTGGGAAGACAACAAATGTTATCAACACCCATTTCACTTCCTAGAAGAGCTGGTGCATTAAATAACTATAGGTCTACAGAATTCAACCAGATCGTGTGTAATGCCTTAGTGATTCATATGGTTGGGTGTAGGGGTACCTCACCACTCATCATTGTCGCAATTGTCAAGGACCTTTTTCTTATTTGGTGCACTATCTAGAACCTAGTGAAAAGTATTTAAATCATTGGAATGAACCTTAGAGTCATCTCTTATTTCAAAACTACTACAACAAATTGTTAGATCACACTATGATTTTTATTCGCTAACTAAAAATGTCTTCTTCTCACTGGAGTGCTTCTCCACCCAAGGTTGATAGAGTTAATCCACCAACCCTCAACAGTATCAAATTATATATACTCATCTTGATGAGTATGTTTTGAGCTTCATCTTCATCCTACACTAGGATGAACAGTTGTAGTGGCATGACATGGATGGCAACATTGTGTTGTCGCTCGATCGTGATGCTCCTGTAATGCTCTATCAAATGCTTACATGATGTGGTCTTCAAGACCACCATGGGGAGTATATTG
The DNA here is from genome assembly GCA_015680685.1 of Gnetum montanum. Lineage (NCBI taxonomy): Eukaryota > Viridiplantae > Streptophyta > Gnetopsida > Gnetales > Gnetaceae > Gnetum > Gnetum montanum. The sequence continues at coordinate 254,596 of MNCI01016861.1, read as the reverse complement.
TGAAGGATGCTAACACCCGGAATTATCATTCCATTGAAGCACAACATTTGTAGGATTGACAACTAGGACAGTGCTATAAATGTTTGAAGGGAAAAGGATTTAACAATTCTCCATTCCTATTGTACCAACAAGCTAGTGTGGAACCCTTCTCTAGGGGTTTTCCATTTAATGAAACTCCTCTCTTTGACTTTAGTGATGGAGGTCAAAATCAAAATCTACACTTCATAATTTACAATTTTGATTCTTGTAATAAGGGATCTAATCACAACAAAGGATCTAAAGGGGAAAATCAGGACAAAGATGTAGACAAGAAGTATAATCATGATTATGGTCGCGATCACTGAAGAGGAAATAGTAGGTACCATGATGGTGTTGGTTCTCCTTCTTCTTCTCCTTTATCAGCATCATCTTCTTCTAGCTCTAACCATAACTACAAAAGGTGAGACAGTGATGAAGGTGATTGAAATGAATGAAACAACTGACATGACCCAAATAACCAAAGGGACTATTGGGACAAACAAGATCAAGGGTGTAAACATTCAAGAGAGGCACATTTCCATGAATGAAGGGGTAGTAGATGGCATTTCAGGCACCATGATCAAGGCCTCAATGACCTCTATTTACTACCTAAAGTATACTTAACATCACAAAGGTAGTCAAAATTCCAACAGGACACATGAAAGATAGCCAAATCAAATGGTTAGACATTAACAACATTCCTTGATTTGAAGGGGGAAATAAATATGATTTGCAAAATCATCTTCAGGCTTTCCAAGATACATGTGCCTTGCAAAACATAGAGAACAAGTGGCAAAAATTAAAGTTATTCCCTAGGACACTCATCAAAGAAGTAGAAAACTAGTACTAGTCCTTAGAGTTGGAATCTATTAGATGATGGAGTACCATGCTTGAGTTGTTCAATGATAAATACCAAACATACTCTAGATTTTCCAACTTAAAGAAGCAAATTCAAGGGTGGAAACAAGGAACACATGAATCCTTAGATGCTGCCACTAGCCAATACTATGCCTTGATGCACAAATATCCTAGCCATGGTTATTCTTAATTGGTTCAACTTTGCCACATTGTAGATAGGCTTTGTAATGAAATGAGGAAAACCCCTAGTATCTATGCCCAAGGGCAATTGTCAGAACTAACTATCCATCAAATACAAGAATTAATAAAGTAGGTTGCCAAAGAGAAGGATGAGCTAAGAACAAGAGAAAGTACAAAAGAGTACAACCATGTTCTTTCCATTTGCAAGAGAGAGGTTCAATTCTGTGACAGTGAGAATGAGTTCATATTTGATGAGGGGGTGCATAAGAAATCCTTGCCACTTCAACAATTCCAATTTAAACTTACAACAAAGGTTGATCAGTTACACAACTCCATGGACAATAGATTCCAAGTTGTTCTCAAAATTACTAAGGAGTCCAAAAAATAAAGTAGTGACCATGAGCGCAAGAGGTGCAAGAAAGATGAATGTGCATGTTACAAATGTAAGGGCAACATTGCTGCAATAGAAGAGGTTGTGGATAGTGAATAAAATGATGATCATGGTGTGAAATCTATCAATATGAACATCTTAAGGGATGTTGCCCCATTGTGTCACATCTATAAGAGTCTGGGATGTATGCCTTACATCCATGACTTATACAAAGACAAACATCCAGAAGATTACCTTATCTTTAAGGTAATCTTAGGCAATTCCACTAGCAACAACTATATTATCCAACTAGAGCTCCACCACAACTGTATGAATAGTATCAACAATGGCAACAACCACAATTATGGGCACTGGCATTGCAAAGATAACAATATCCTTACCAGCAACTTGATCCATATGGTTACCATGTGCAGCAACCCATACCTCCATGTGACTCCTCTAGTGACATTTATAATTTCTAGTCTCACTACCACCCTTCATATTATTACTAAGTTTCTTTGCCACATGAAAGAAGGGATACTGCCTCTTATTCTTATCCTCCTCCTATCCCTGCACATACTCATCCTCCATTTGCATAGCTACCACCTACTCCTCCTCCTATGTAGGGTGAACTACTAGCTCAATAGCAAAAACAAAATTCTATGATGGTAGTTAATCTACAACCGAATCATCAATTAGAGGGGTCGAATGCCTGATCAAAGAAAAGACCTTTCTTTCAACCCCATAGTCCACCTACGTCCTCACCTACACCCACAATTGACAATCCTACTCCTGCATCTTCTTCCATATCAAATTCCTTCATACCTCCTTCAAACCAAATACTTCTAAGGATCCATACTGTAATGCTCACTCAGACTATGTCTGATTGGATTCATGCTAGAAACCTTCCTAGGAAATTAGCCAATCTTGGAACTCCTCTAATTTACTTACAAATTGCTAGGAATGAACCATGCAAGGCCCTTTTCAATTCAGGTTATGGTGTTAAATCTGATTTCTCATGAGATGTACACTACTTAGAACCTTCCTCCTCTTAAGAAGTGCAACATTATATTAGAATTGGTAGACCAATTCATCATTGTTTCATTGGGACTAGTAGAAGACATTGTGACCACTATCTATGGGTGGTCTTATCCTATCGACTTCCTAGTAATCAAAGTGGAGAACTGCAAAGGGGACTTCCCAATCATTATTGGAAGGGCATGGCTAAGCATCTTCAATGCAAGAATGCGCATTAGAGACATTTCCTTGGAGATATCTAAAGAAAATGTCATTCGAAAGATTAAGAAAAAGAGAGTTCCATGCATTTCGTACAACTATATAGGATGTAATTTTGTGTAGAAACTTTAGGCTATAAAGCAAGCATCTATCTCTACATGCAAGTAGTGTGCACCAGAAGTAGAAATTCAAAGGTTTCTATGCATAGTAGCCACAAAATAGGAGGGCACCCAATGTCTAACTACTAATTTAGAAAGTAGCACACTTTGCATGAAACCAACTAAGAGCTTGACATGTGCATATGTCACAGGCATGGATGAACTCGAGCAAGTTCATCACCAACTCTCTGATGACACAAATGATGATACTCACTGGGAAGAGTTGGAAATTCCTAAAAAATTCAAATAGAAGTCCCTTGAGCTAAAAATGTTACCAGCTAGAATGAAATATGTATTTTTGAAGAATGGTAAGCCAATTATAATCAATGCAAAAATTGCTCCAGAATAGAAAAAAATGTTGTTAAAAGTAGTTGAAAGATGGTCAACAACTTTTGCTTAGTCATATCCTAAACTCACAGGGATTGATCCTAGGATATTCTAGCATCACATCTACACTAATCTAACCATGAAGCCAAAATTACAACCATAGAAGTGTTTGAATCCCAAACTAAAGTAGATCATCAAGGAGAAAATCGAGCAACTCCTCAAGGTAGGGTTCATTTATCGCATTGTGGATAGCGAGTGGGTTAGCCCACTTGTAATTATGCCAAAGAAAGGTTGCAGGTGGTATGTCTACAACAACATTAGGTTATTGAATATGGAAACATTTAAAGATCATTTTCCATTGTCATTTGTTGACCAAGTGCTCGACACCATATTTGGGCATTCTTACTATAGCTTTCTAGATGGTTATAGTGGCTATAACCAAATTCAAATTGCATAAGCAGACGAGGAAAAAAAATTCATGAGTCCCTAGGGGAATTTTGTGTATTGTGAGATGTCATTTGGTCTAAGCAATGCTCTTGCCACATTCCAGCTCTTGGTCTTGAGCATTTTTTAATAGCAGATTGGTAGTGGTGTGAAAGTCTTCATGAATGACTTCTCCATCTATGGAGCTACATTTGAGAAAGCCCTAGACTACCTTAAGCAAGTGCTAAAATGGTGTGTTGAAGCCAACTTGCAACTTAATTGGCAAAAAAGTCAACTCATGGTCCAGGAGGGCATTGTACTAGGGCACAAAATCTTGCAAGCAGGAATTCAGGTGAACCAAGCGAAAATAAGGGTCATCCAAGGAATAACCCACCAGCCAAAAATAGTTAAAGATGTTTAATCATTCCTTGAACATATTGGCTACTACCAACGATTCATAGAGAATTTTTCTAAGATCACAAAAGCATTGGTTGAGCTAATAAAGAGAGATGCTTCCTTTGTTTGTACTGCAAAATGCGAGAAAGCATTTCAGCAACTAAATGAAACGTTTGTAGAAAATCCAATCCTACAAGCACCCAACTAGTCTAGGCCATTCCATATCATGATAGATGCATCAAATTATGCCTTGGGAGCTGTGCTAACGTAGTTGGATGACAAGAAACATCCATACTATATCCACTATGCCAATTGAAGCATTGTGGGTGCACAAATAAACTACACCACTACAAAGAAAAAATTGATAATGGTGGTGTTTGCTCTAGAAAAGTTTAAGCATTATGTGCTTGGATACAAGGGGTTCATGCAAACAGATCACAGTGCCATCCACTTCCTAATGAACAAGCCAACGGTGAGCCCCCATGTCATATGGTGGCTAGTGATCTTGCAAGAATTCAATCTCACAATGGTAGATTGAAAGGACACTAAGAATGTGATTGTTGATCACTTTTCTTAGTTGTGATGGGATGACAAAGAGGAAGCAAGCCCATTATCTGATATATTTCCTAATGAACTCCCCTTTGCTGGGGTTGTAATTGAATGAATGCCCAATGAGCCAAAATCATATGATAACATTCTCACCTATCTTCTTACTCAAGAGATGCCACAAGGGTTGGACCACTGGAAGAAACAATAGTTTCTTCACTAAGTAAAGCACTTCATGGAGATCAAGAGACACCTCTACAAGGTATGCACCGATGGCCTAGTTCATTGGTGTGTCCTTAATGTTGATCAACTACGCATTCTCCAAGATGCTGATGAAGGTCCTTGTGGAGGACATTATGCTAGGAGACACATAGCCATTAAAATCCCAATGGTAGGTTACTATTAGGCAACACTCTTTAGGGATGTCCATCATTATGTCTACTCTTGTGAATGATGCCAACAAGATGGTGAAATGACTACTCAAATGGAGAAACCTCAACATTGAATTCAATCACTAGAACCATTTAACATTTGGAGCATTGATTTCATGGGTCCCATCATGCCTATGTTAAATGGAAAGGTGTACATAATAGGCACTATTAACTATTTTATGAAATGGGTAGAAGTAGCAACCATCATTAGCTATACATCCTCTACTGCTACTCGGTTTGTACAGCAAAATGTTGTAAACAAGTTTGTTGTGCCATGTGCATTAATTTCTAATAATGGAACTCACTTTACAGGCACTACATTTTGGAAGCTCATGCAATGCTTGAGGGTTAAACAAAAACTCACAACAGCTTACCATCCCTAAGCTAATGGTTAAGCTAAGGTTACTAATATGGAAATCATAAGGATACTAACAAGAACTATTAACAAGTATAGGAAGGATTAGAGCACAAAACTCAATGATGCCCTTTGGGCCTACTGCTCAACTTAGAAACTTCCTATAGGGTACTCTCCCTATGAGTTTGTGTACAAAAAACTACCAACACTTCCTATTCAATCTAAACTCTGTACACTTTTAACAGCTTGTGACCTTAACCTTGACTTAAGTCTAGCTCAAAAATAATAACTGATGAATCTCAACTTGCTAGACGAAAATTGATTAGTGGCTCTATCATCTAATGAGTTGCACGAGGCCTATAACAAAAAGTGTCATGACCTAAAAATTATAAAAGTCAAATTTCAACAGGAGACAAGGTTCTTTACTAGAACCCCACACACATACCTCAACAAACTAGGTTTTAAACATTATGGGAAGGACCTTACATCATTTATGAAACTTTTTCATTAGGGTCCATGATGATCTATAAACCTGAGAGCCCAAACAAAAATAGCAAGTCAACATCCAACAAATTAAACCTTTCCATGAGCATACACTAGCTAACACAACAAGCACCTCATCAGAAGGACAACTACACTCCATATTTCAAAATTTCTCCTTACAACTTAGTCATCGGAGAAATGGCCACCCATGTTAACTATACAAGCAGCTCCTCAATTTTTCAAATTTTTTTTGTTTTACAACTTTTTGTTTCACACATTCTTTATTTTACATCTTTTTGTTTTCATGTTATTAATCTTTTCTAATTTTTTGTTTTACACCATCGTTAGTATATTTGATACTTCTTGAACACTTTACACTTTCTTTTATATTTTTATTTTATTTGGTGTGATTTTATAACTTTTTGTTAATAAGTGCTAGGTACATTAGTAATGCATTACTTGATGGTGGTATGTACTATTATTTTTATTTAATTGTTGGTGTCTAGTTTCTGACTTTGAATTTCGTTACAAATAATTAGGACATGGTTTCTTTTCATGTAACAAGCAGTGAGTCCATAGCATTCACCCATCCACAAACTCTATGATTTTCCTTATTTTGGAAATGTGCAATCCATTTTTCATTAATAAAAATTTAATAAATTTATGACTTAGGTAGTTTTTAGAATTAAGAAGGATTGAAAGGTTTGAATAGGGTGTGGCTTCAAGAGGATTTGATATTCTTTGTGCTTTTTGTTTTCCTAGGTGCATGTGTGTTTTCATAAATTTCTTACTATTCCATGTTATCCAATAAAAGGAAGTTAAATAAGTTCTTGCATGGTGTGGTTCTAATCACAGAAAAAAATGATGAGAATTCAAAGCACACCCCTTGGACAAAATAAATGCATACATCCTCACATGGTGTAGTTCTCATCAAGAAGAAAAAGAAGAAGATGAGGATTCAAAGCACATTCCATAGACAAAATAAATGCACGTGTCTTTACATGGTGTGGTTCCCATTTCAAAAGAAAGAAGAAAAAACAACAATGGGAATTCAAAGCACATCCCTTAGTCCAAATAAATAGGCTACAAGCACTGGTCATGGGACTAGTCTCCTCTAACTAAGGCCCTTCCTCACTTTCTATTTCTTCTCTAATTTGGAATAGTGGTTGTTCTATGGGAGAACTCTTGTGTCTTAGGGGATGGATTGGTCTTAGAATAACAATGCAAAGTCACTGAACATGGTTGGTTTTGGTTTGGACTAAGCATAGATCCTATCAAGCCATTTAAAAAAATCCACAAAGGACTTCATGTGACTATAATTAGGAACTCCATTCCACTATCTCTCATCCATCTATGCTTTCCATGATTCACCTCACTACTGGTTTCATATTTTGTTTGATGTCCTAGTTTGATGTGTCAAAATTCTTAGTTAGTTTCTTTTGGGTTTTTGTACTTAACCTTTTGTAACCATTAATCATGCATGGGGGCCCATGGACTCTTTGGTTTGAAGTTATGCAAGGGCATAAGAGGCTTGTGCCTACTTTGGGGAGGACCCAATTGCATATCTTTTGGTTGGATTAGTTAAGTTCTTTATCCTTAGACATTTTTACAATCAAATTCTTTTTTTTTTTACCCCATCAATGACATCCAATTGTACACATCTTCACAATAGTTTTAGTGAATTCTTCTTTTCATTATTGTGAATTCTTATACCCTATTCAAATATTTCCTTGTATTGAACATTCTCAAATTTAATGGACCACTTAATTGAATTAACCCTATCTATCAACCTTCCCACTAACACTACTCAATAAACCAATCAATCATACTCACAACCTAGCTGAGTGTAAGCACTAACAAGACAAGGCATTTAACAACTATGTGTTACACATTACATACTAATTCATGATTTTGTTGTGATTGTAGTGGGAAGTATGGGCTGGAAGTAAGACTATCTTCACTAAGGATTATGTAGCAATACCACACAATGAGGATCATTCATGCTTGTTGCATCTCTTCTCTCTCTCTCTCTCCCATTCTTCTGCTACCAACAGGTGTTGGATATCAATCTTCTTTAGGATGTTCACCTCTCTTATCATCAACACCCAATTTTGTAAAAATATTGTAATTTTGTACACTTAGACACTCAAAGTTTGTATGTCTATTTCATCTGAGTTAGTTTGTAATGTTAGTAAATAATCCCATACCTACCCAATATGTTATGTTGTAAAGAACTTGTTCCTCCTCTTCTTAACTTAAGGATGAGTTTTCATTCAATCATGGGGGTATGATGAAACATGTTTTGTTGGCCGCAACATTAGGACCTAGCTCCAACATTGGGGTATTTATCCTAGCCTAAATATAGTGCCTAGGTTCCAGTTTTTGGGTAGTTTTCAATTTAGCTTTCAAGAAGAGTAGTGAAGCTCTTTCCATTTTTTTCCCTCAAAGTTAGAATATTTTCTAAGTGCCCACATAAGGAGTCTAAGTGTATACAGCTCTTTGTTCGAGCACTAATGTACCTGAGCACAACAGTGTGACAGGAATAAAATAAATTCTTTTGACAATCCTTGCAGCATTGAGAATAGCTTAATATTTTTTAATGCATTTTTCTTTCTTGCTCTTTTTTTAATGCATTTGAATTAGCAATTTATTTCCAATAGTTAATGAACATGAGCACAACCACTTTAAGCATTCATATAGTACTTTATAACCCAGAAACACTTAACGTTTGGTAGCCCAATAGTACTATATGTGTTCATGATGTGTCCAAGAAAATGGGGTGGTTACATGTGTTAGGCTAGCTAGAAAATAGATGAATTGCATCCTTAATTACTCTACTCTTCATTCTTGTTGTAGGCAACCAAATCCAGAAAATATAAAGTAACAAAAATCATATACCTCAATTACACTTAAACCATATGTTTGAATTTCACAATTGTAGTTGGGAAGACAATGAACATTCTCAATGCCCATTTCACTTCCTAGAAGAGCTCGTGCATTAGATAACTATAGGTCCATGAAATTCAACCAAATCATGCATAACACCTTAGTGATTCGTATGGTTGGGCATAGGGGTACCTCTCTACTCATCAAAGGCTATGAACAAGGTTAATAACTATTAATGATCAATGTGAACACTCTAATAATTTCAAACCCTTGTTGATTGTAGATGATCCCAAAGAGAATACCAAAATGAGGACTTTCACAACCTAGAAGAAAAAGACCCATAGGTCATGGGAGAGGTCAAACTAGAGAAGAGACTCGACAATCAAAGCATGCAGAGTAGGAAGCCCAATCTTTTAACATTCATTAGCAAACACTTACTACTGAACACTTTGCACAAGCAAAGGTAGAAGCCCCACAAAAACGTAAGCAAGGATAATGCCTCACGCTATTACCAAAATGACTCCAACCCATCCAAGATAAATCAATCATGTCCACAATTATCATGGAGTTGAATTTGGTCCTTTCATGGAGTTTTCTCTAGAGGCTATAAGCACAAAATTTTAAGCATCTCTACTATGGCCTACATTATCAAACAGTGGTGAATATTATCTAGTGAAAACTTATTAGTTTTGGCAAAATAAGCAAGCCAATTCCACCATCAAAATAGAAGGAGTTTCAATATCATATTCAATAGAGGCAATTGATAAAGCCCTAAACCGACCAAATGAAGGAGCTAATGTAACATAGATTTACATAAGGTCTGGTATAGATGCCAAGAAATTGTGGCTACAAAGAGCCTATGATAAGGAAGACAAAGAACATAGTGAGATGACTACTGAAGAAAAGATTTACTTCAAGATTGGAACCTATCAACTATTCTTGACCAAAAGGCTCAACAAAATATCAACCTATGCATCTATAGGAAGTGTCATTTTGATGGAGAAATTTAACACCAATATCACCCATCTTTACTTCCTAGAAATCCAAAGGTGGTTTAAAGAAAAGAAGGTAGGAAAATCAACACTACCATTCCCCTACCTAATAAGGAAGCTATGCAAGTAGGAAAACATATTAGATTACACCAATGATGTTTTGAGAAAAGCTCAAAATGCCTCATATGTAGAAATGTTAATCCTAATACCTTCTAGGAAGGATCAATTGGAAAAACAAGTAGGTAGTGAGGGAGCTACAACTCAACTCCTATCAATACCATCCAAGCTACTAGTCAACAACAGCTTGCAGGACCCAATACCTAACTAGCAATAACAAGCTCCACCACCACCACCATAGGACTACAAGTCCCCAATGAGCCATCTACAATAGATTACAACAATAATAAGTTGGGGAACAAGGGAGGAAACCAACCTTTACAAAGTCAAAGAAAGTGCAATTAGATCCACAATTTCTACAGATCGTACAAGTGGGTAAATTTCACTGTAATCAGGAGAAAAGGATTATTAGTCATAAAAAATCTCAAAGAATGTTGCATCATTCTAAGTGATGCTAGAAATAGGTGAAGGAGACACAATTTTTATTATGTAGCATCAAGATGTAGCGGGAATAACTAAAGTTATTACCGATCACATCAAAGAATTGTTCAATGTTCTTGTTGTGTCACCAACTAATATTTCTAAAGTAAGAGATGCTCAAATACTTATTGTTACCTCGATGACTCCTACTAAACACAAGGACATACTAGATCGACTACTGTAGATAGGAAAATTCATGCAACATCTTTTTGATATCGCTAGTGATATCACTACAATTCAATCTAGATTGATTACCACCAAGGAAAAGTTGGTCATGGCTGAAACCAGTGTAGAGCATGCAAAAAATAAAGTTCGAAGATTACAAGAAGAGCTAGCCATATTAAGAGCCAAAAGAAGGAACCCAACACAATTTGTAATGCCAGACCAACTAAACTAATTCAGAACAAGCCATGTGAGATGCCTCATTAACCATAATATAAAGATGGAGAAAGAAAAGAAGAAGGTGATCTGGGATGCATCAGTGGTAGAAGCTCATATGTATGGACATGCCAAAGCACTCACCATCCTACAAGAGAAAAACAAGAAACTAACTACTAACAATGCTTGATTAACAAACATTGAAAGGAAAAAGTATATTCTCAAGGAGAGCATCTAGAAACCCCGAGAGTAATTAGCTTATGTCAATCAAGACATGAGCCACTTAGCCTATGAAAATAGAACCTTATCAATGGAAGAAGTCTATGCTATCTGATAGAAATCTACAATTGAAATCAGCACATGACAAAACAAGGTCAAGAAACATGAATGACTCAAGGAGCATTTTAGAAACTAGGTGGGCATGTACAAACAAATCAATAAGAAATAGATCTATATTGCAAAGGTCAAAATTGGTTCAATTTCTACATAGAATTCTCATTGGTAACCAATTCTGGACAATTTTGCTCATGTCCATCAGGTAGAAATAAAGAATAAAGACTTGTAGATTGAGGATTTAATAGAATACATGGGATTAGCAAATCTTTGATATGATAATTTGGCCACGTTCATAGCAAGTAGGCCCAAAAATGAATTAGAATAGTAAGTAGCAATAGTTTATGCATTGTATGAGAAAGAATTTGCAAATAGGAAAGATGCCTTATAGAAATTACATGTGGCAAATTTTTAACTCAAGATCATGAAAGTTAGCCACCAAGGCTAAAAAGATGTAGCAACTAACCTAGCTCATTAGATATTAGATTACCAAGAATTGAAAAAGATGGCCAAAGCCTTTGAGGAGGAATAGTGGTAGTTTGCAACTTGGTACATGAAGGCCAATCAGATATTTTTGCAAATACCATGCCCATGGAATGTACCTGCTTCATCACACATTTCTCAACAAGCATGGATGGTACATGATTCCAAAAATAAGGAAGAGCAACTTTAGGCACTACTAAACAAGTATCAACACAAGAAGCCTAATGATAAGGGGAAGCAACCAATGAAAGAGCCACCACTACCAGGCACATAGGCTACATCAAGCTACTTCAATTCTTGTTTTGTTTTGTCATATAACTGTGTTAATTTTGTAAAAACACCACTATGGCATTCCAAGTCATGTAAATAGTTAGTCATGTCAAGTGAAATCTACCTCTTAATTTTGTAAGAAACTCTATTCTCATTTTTTTAACTCGCAACCAAGTTCCTAGTCAATGGTGAAGGTATGATAAAGTTAGATTTTATCATGTAACCACATCATAGCAGCAACATCATATCAACGATGACATTGATATAATGTCATCTACATCATCATTGTTATGATGTCTCAGGATGGTGCAACCCTATGAAAACGACACTTGGGATGCATAATCCAACAACTTTTGATTCCACACCTTACACAAAATTTTGCAATTTCATTTTGTAGTTATAGTAGAGAGTGAATGTTCACAATGTGATGTTAGACAATTGATCGAGGTCTTTATTTGAGTAAATTATACTTGGACATTCTTTATGCATGGTAATAAAGATCGAAGCTATTTTCCATCATTGCAACATCACTTTGGTTTCTTTATGCTTACTTAGAATAATTTCCTTATTTTCTTAGTTAATGCTCTACTTTTTCAAGTATTTTACTTTACATGCTTAACTAATGAAAAATGTATGGATACAAATAGTTTTCAACATTTAGTATAGTTATTTGGTAACCCAATGGTGGCATTGCTTGGTCTGCCCAGCAATAATTCCACTTGGTAATCCTAGTGATAACTACATAAGTTTAAGACCAAGAACGAATGTCCATTTCTTTAGGATAAAGTAGATTTCCATTTCTATTGTTATTTATACTTAGGATTTAACATTCATTTTTACCATGTTTACGATTAGGAGCATTAATGGCCAAAATAACATCAGTAATCATACACCTCACTAAGAGCTAAGTGATACACTTGTACCTCACTAGCTCAAGGTGGAAAGATAACAATATCAAACTAAACTCAATTATTAGCATAATAACATTGCCCATCAGTAGATTATGATTTGGTCACGCATTGGCACTTGTGACTTGTATAGTAGAGTGCTGGGATACTCCATCACTCATCAATGAGATCAATGTAGAGATTATATATGTGGTAGGTAAATCTCTAACATTAATAAAGTTAAAAAACAATGAATTAAATCATATAGGCTTGATTTGATTAATGGTTAATAGTTGCAGACCATAAATGTTGCACACACTGACTACATGCTTGAATGGATGTCCTCTTAGCAGACAATGAATGTTGCACACAGTTGCACCTTGAGTCACTGTATGCAATGCATGGAACGTGCTTCTTCTTGATCTCTCTAAAGGGATTTTCCTTTGAAATTTCAAGGGAAAGATCTCAGAGTCCTAGTCTTGCATCCACAGTGCTCAGCCAGGCTCTTCCCATTATGATTGGGAAGTTCCCCTTGCAATTCTCCACACAAATGATAAGGAAATTAGCAGGATAAGACCAACCACAAATAGTGGTGACAATGATAAGGGGACAGTGATGGATTAGTCTGCTAGCTCGAGCCAAATGTTGCTCTTTTTTAATGGGGGAAGGTTCCAATTTTTGTACATGTCATGATAGATCAAATTGACACCTGACCCTGAGTCTAGAAGAGCTTTACATGGCTTATTCCTTGTCACCTAAAGATAGATGAGGGGACTTCCCGAATTAGTCAATTTCTGAGGAAGATGCCTTGCCTTTATCCAGTTGGTCACGACATGAGTAAGCATGACCATTTGGATGTTGGAGAGTGGTTGGTTTGAAGGCTGCTCGAGTGGTGAAATGGTGGAGGTGCTTTGAGGTTCATAGGCATTGGCCACAGATGTATGTGAGGGTATGTTCAGATTATTGGGCCGAAAAAAGGACGTTTTCATGGTTTGGGTTTCGGTCCACTCAGCTGAGGTGTCTGTTGTAGGTTGATAACCCTCGTAGCATTTCGTCATTGTGGCTATGGTGGTATCTCTCTCTGCATAGGTGGAGCAGGTGGCAGCTGAGTGGGATGTTGTAGAGAAGGAGTGGCAGGAGAAGGTGATGGAGGATAGTAGAGGTGTGGGCTTTCCCCCTGGGTGATGGAGATTGTGGTCGAAAATATTCTAGGGGGGTGGTAATAATTCTGAAATGTGGCATGACTAGAAGAGTCCCATGGAGAGACTGGTTGCTAAACATAGTACCCATAAGGATCTGGGTATCGATAAGGGTATTGCTGCCTTGGAGGTGGCATTCCCCACGCTTGTGGGTGCTTCCACTGCTGGAAGTGCTCATAAGGTTGTGGTGGTACTCCACTTGCATAATATCCTTACTGGTGGTGGTGGAACTACCTAGGATTTCCTTGTGGGTAAGGCAACCTTCGGGGTGTTTGCCACTTTGCCAAGCAAGGATTCAACACTTACACCCTAGACTCTTGGAAATGTGACACCACAGGACAACACCCCTTAGGATATTCGTATTGGCATATGCCACATTCATCATCCTCCTCCATGTCTGAGTTTGCAACCAGTTCTGCTACAGCAACTTTGCCCTTACCCTTATGTTGGGCACGTTCAACTTCCTTCTTCCTATGCCAATCACGATCATTACCTTGTTCTTTGGACTCTTCTGCAATTTTCAGCACACTTTGGAATTTTTCGTCCAAAGAGTCCTACATCTTATCAACCTTTGCCAATATTTTAGATGCAAATGTTTGTAAAGGCAAGGTCTTTCAGTTCACCGCTGCTTCCAGTGGTGATTCCTCCTCATCTTCGCAAAATTAAACTTCCCTCTTTCTGATGGAAGGATCCCAATTAAACTCCTCCGCACTCTCCTTCTTTCTAAGTTCCACCTCTTCTTTGGCCACTTGCTCAATGAGGCACTACAGTTGATGGACTCTCAATTTTGATAATCGTCCCTAGGAGTACATGACAAGGGTCTTCCTTGTTCAAAGCGGAACCCATCAATGATATGGCAAATTTGTGCCCGCTGAGAGTAGCCATGACGAGGGCACCGATGAAATAATGAGTAGTACCTACTCATGGCTGCATCCAAGGGTTCATGATTCCTTTACTTCCAACCTTGGATTTAACATCTCAGATTCGTCACCCTGGAGTATGTTTGATACTTGTCATTGAAAATCTCAAGCATCGTACTCCATCTTCTGATTGATTCCTATTCCAAGAACTGATTTTAGCTTTCTGCTTCCTTGATAAGTGTGCAAGGGAATAGCTTAAGCTTCTACCAATCATTATCAATATTCTGTAGGGTGCAAGCATCATGGAATGCTTGCAGGTGAGTCTACAGATCACAATTGTATCCCCCTTCAAATCTGGGGATGTTATTCATGTTGATGCGTTTGATCCGGCTATCCTTCACATGCCTACTAGGGATCTAAATTGCCTCGATGATATGGAGCATGCTCCAAGTAGCCAACAATGGCTTATCCGAGTCATAGTCCTGCTGAGGACCAGGATGTCTGCAAAAATTCCGGCTACCCTTCCTTTCATGACAGCGAGCTTCGCGAGATTGGTAATGTGTTTCCTCATGTTGTTCCTTTCAATCCTTATGACCACCATCCTTTTGCTTCTTTCTACCATGGCTACGATCAGAGCCTAAACTAGATGAAGGTATAGGAGAGTGAGAGGATGGAGAAGAGGGAGAGGAGTCGCCACTGCTCTGATGTTGATCTCCCCCTCTACCTTGATGATGGCCTCGATCATCCTACCCATCCTTGCTACGTGATCCTCCATCCCCTTGAGGATCTCGATCACTTGGAGGCTTGTTCTAGATGATGGACTAAAGGATCTGCTGCCCTAGAGGAAGTTCGTCCGAATGGGAATAATGAAAGATAGGTTCCCCATCGTCCTGCAGCCCTTGCAAGAATAAGGGGTTACTGAATTATTTCCCCTTCAGGTGTTCATATCGTTCTTTCTACTACTGGTCTTGTGCTCATTGAGCCTTAGTGGGACGATAGTCCCGGTAGTCATGGTCCTCCATGATGTACTCCACTCCATGGTCCTAGATGCCCAGTCTGGCAATATTGTGAAATAGCATTTCAGGAGCTGATCGGTCAGGTGGTAGTATGATGTTTCCCTCCATGTCCCACCATCGCAGATGCTCATCCTGATGTAGGATGAATGTGAAGTCAAGGACATATTCATTGGGATTCTTGTATACCACCCGACATTCTTATGGCACCGGTGGGTTGGATACATCTTGCCTGTTAGAAGAAGACAAGTTGGATGTTAGATGATCCATTTAATCAGTGTACCTTACTTCTTACTTTAATCCTCCTAGCGTGCGTAAATGTTACTATCCTGGGTCCGTTCCAATGACGTGAATGATAATTTTACTAAGGTTAGATGGCACATGTAAGACTAACAGTCCTTGGCAATGGTGCCAATGATGAGCGGCTATGTACCCCTACGCCCAACCATATGAATCACGGGCGTTCACACGCGACTCAGTCGAATTCCATAGATTGTAAGCACTTTGCATACACTAGACCATAACTAGCAAAACCTTGGGTTAGAATGGTCGTTGTCTTCCCAATCTCACTTGTGATGTTCTAGTGGCGATGGTTAAGTGAGATTGAGGCAACTAATTTTTATGTCTTTTACTTTACCTTTTGGCATCTAATTAAGGTATAGAAAGTAAGGAATGAAATATTATCTAATCTATAATTATCCTAATATATATCCTAACTATTCCTAACATAAGTATCCGATCCCATCTTCCTGGCACGTCCTAAGCATCCCCTAACCACTACTAGGTTACCAGACATTAAGCGTCACTGGGTTACCAAGTGTTGGGTTTATGTTTGAGATGGTCGTACTTATGGTTTTTATGAACTATGAATGAGCGATAGCAATTAAACCAATAATAAGAGAAACTTTACTAATTATCAAAGCATATAAATATTAAGCTATTAAATGCATTAAATGACTAAGTCCAAATGCTGCAAGGAATACTTGAAAGCTTGTCTTTATTGCTATTCATGTCAATGGGCTTAGATACAACAACGCTCGAATAATGAGCTGGACACCTTCTTTACACCTATTACGGGCAAGAGCTTTGCTACAACTGACAAAAAGGTAAATAAGTGTGGTGGGAGCCCACTTATTTATAAGCCAAAAAAGGTGCCACGTAAACGGGGCCACGTCGACGCATGGAAGGATGCATCGATGGGGCTGCGTTGACAGGGCCGCGTATACGAGGTCTCATATATGCAGCCTAGTAGACACAACGACCATCAAACACTTCATCACTAGTCAATAACCGGATTGACCCAAATTCGCCCTAATTTGACACCATTATAAGAGCGATAAAACAAATACAGTTAATCATCAAGATAGGGACCAAACCTAGCTCCAATACCAAATGTTGAAAAAATTGTACAAAAAACATTGGCCAAATAACATAATAACCAAATTATACAAGGTATCAAAGACGCAAAAATAAATCGAAATTGACTTTCTAATGCTTTTATGTGAACTTGATATGGTGAGTGTTTTGATTCTTCAATAACACCAATGCTCAACAACGATGGTGTATGTAGACTCTAAGCATTTGTGATGGAAACCAAAACTATAACAATGCCATGATTTCTTCCAATGTCTTTGTTCTCCCATCAAGAACATTTTATAGGTTAGAAAAATGTCTGTTACCAAACTTTTGGTTTAAATGTCAAATATGAAACCACTCTTGTGGTATGTTACAATCTATTGATTTTCTCGTAATGGTCATTTTTATGAAACTATTACCTTAACAGTCACATTTATGAAATCATTACGAACCATGGATTTTTCCCATAACAATTACACACTACTCCTAAGCTGGTACAAATTTTTTGAATAAATGACCAATTTTAACATTATTTAAGAACATAAAACACAACTTACATCCTATAACGTTCTTAAGGAGAACATAAATTATTAAAAACATCTAAGAAGGTTGTAGGTTCGATTTCCACATTGAAAACAGTCCAACTTCTTTACGGTAAAAAATATTATTTTTATTAATTTTTTAAACCAAGTTGAAATCAATGATTCAACTCCCACTCCATTTTGTAATTTCTGGTAAAACCCCTTCCAGCTCGAACTAAAAAAAGGGGGAAAAAACTAAGGAAAGAAACAGTGCAACCTTCTCCGTTTCTGTAAATTGATCATGAGGACAGTAAAACCTTTACAGATTATTTTTAATTTTTTAATTGTGGGCATGAGCTTTCACCGGATTTTCATGAAACCACCAATACATGGTTTTATACTGTAATTGCAAAAATTTAAAGCATTTGTTAACAATTCAGAAAATTCTTTTGCAGGTTTTCCATCCTGCCAATATCCCCAGAATTGGATTAGTATTCTCCGTATCGCAAAACACCGGTATACGATGCTGTAACTACACTGTAAATAAAAATAAAAAGTAATTTGAATTTCAGGTAGAGTGGCACGTGAACGTAATGATAAGGCACATGAATCATAACTGATTGAACACCCACATGATGATATAGGCATTGCCCTGATATAATTCAGCTATGTGCAGATAGAATTTTCATCCTTGAATGCATCTAACATGGAGTTCACAGTTCGAAAAATTGTCGGTAACGCTTACTCATTCAGCTATGCGCAGTTAGAATTTTCATCCTTGAATGCAACATGGAGTTCACAGTTAGAAAAATTGTAGGTAACGCTTATTCGTGTAGCATGATCTATATTCGTGCATTATAGTGATGATCTATGCACCGGAGATTCGCGATTCTGGACAAATTTTCACGAACTGTTCGCGTCGGATTCGGGAGCGCTTACAGAAGCGCATTAAATTCGCAATGGGTACGTATTTCATAATTTTCAATCGGATTCGGGAGCGCTTACAGAAGCGCATTAAATTCGCAATGGGTACGTATTTCATAATTTTCAATGAAATTTTGTCTGGATTTGTACTTATACATTGAAATGGTCGCTCTGCCTTGTTCTTGCCTTTTTAGTGATGTCTGCATTTTGCATTAAAATCTTACGTATCTTCTCCTGTTATGAATCATACCAAAAATTTAATTTCATTGTTAAGTGGCAACCAAGCAATCAAGATTGATGGCATCGGCATGAGACGGACCACAGAAAACAAGGGATTACGAATAAATAAAAAAAGACTATGGTAACCGAAGGCCGAAGGGGCAAGTATGGGTCATACGGAAATCAAGTTTTGGAGGGCGTGCGAGGAAAACATTGCATGGATTGGCCTGACTTTGGGAGCGTCAAAGGTTCTGCCATGACTCACACATTCACGCGTGTTTATTGTTCATTGCTGGTTTTTGCTCTTTTTGTCATATCTCTGTTGAAAAAAGAAAAAACAAAACAGGGTCATCGTCATGGGCCATGAGTCATGAACATGATGACGGATGGATGCATGTCTGTTTGCTTATAAAGCAACAATAAGCAACAAAGCCCACCAGCACATTGCCAAGGGCCATATGCAACCTCATCGTGCTCTATTTTCACTTTCCCCTTCATCATGACTAGTGCCGATTTTTCAGCATCTGAAAGGTTTTCGATCATTGTAGGTGAGGTGAATTCCTTGCTATGCCTAGTTTAGTTAAGTTGTGTCTTCTTTTAATGCGGTCATCTTCAACGTGGCCCTATGGCACTACTCACAGGTAGTCCCTATGGCGCTACTCACATGTAGTTGTTGAACAAAAGTATTAGCAATTGAACAACAGTATTAGTAGACCTGATTTGTTATAAATTTGGTTGAGGCTTGAGGCTTAATTTGTTATAAATTTGTTATAAAGTATTAGCAGAAATGGATTCAATGCCCTCCATACCTTTGCAAATTTTCTTGCTTCAATTTAATGGTGATATTGCAATCTTTTGTGCAATTTTTAAGCAGTAACAATATTTTGGATTTACATTGTTCTATATTTTACAATGTATTTTTATGATATATGAAATTTAATTTTTAAAAAAACTAATATATTTAAATTTTCTCTATCACGTCCCCGCTACGAACCCGTCCCCACTTTTCTTGAGGCACACGTACCCAAACACGTTCAGAATCACGAATCCTCAATTCCTCGCTTCCACGAATCATTATAGTGATGATCTATGCTCATGCATTATAGTGAGGATAAGGTTATGGATGTTGATAACTAGCACATCCAATTATCATCATAGATTTGGTACCAATTTATCATGACCACAATTATATGTAAAATCATAAAGTCATAAAGCAACTCAATGGTTCAATGGTTCTATGGACACACGCACCCAAAGAATTTTGGTTACTAAAAAAACACAAAGTTGAAATGGCCTACCAACCACTATCTTAGCTCCACTTCAACAACATTCATTAACATGGTAAAATAATAAGGATTAAGGACAGATAAAAGCTACAGGTAATGTCTAAACCAATATTGCACATGTTCTAACTTAAACCCATACCAGCAAAATGCAAAATAAGATACCAACCTTTTGATGATGTTTTTTAAGTAACAGTGAGGTACATATTTTTCATAAGTAGGATGATGTGTTAGGTTATGCTGAATTCCAGCATTTATTAAAAAAATATTCCTATGTGGTTGGTCTCATTTAGAAGTTAGCAGATAAAAAATGAAATGTTAATTGGAATGAAAGTGGATTACTTAATGCTCAAATTAAATACAATATTTAAGGATATAGAAACCAATGAAATATTTCAAGGAGCCTATCAAGTTGGGGCCATAAATAAGGAATACAACTTTAACTATTTAAGTCTCGCACCTTTATCCTAGCAACCTAAACGGCTTTTCTTTTAATATGTTAAAATAAAGACCCTTTGGATTACACTTTAGGGTGCAGAGCAATCTCTCCTGGAAGGTTCTGATTCAATTCTTGCCTACCCTTATCAGTATGGCAGCAATGAGATAGCCTTGTTTACCGACCTGCCTGACCTTTTAATGGGCCCTCTTCGTTAGTGGGTAATCTCTGCTATGCAGTTAGGGTTGGTCTTGAGTTATTTAACCCAGCGAAGAATTAACAAAATTATAATGCCGTAAGAATTTGAAGAACGACGAGTTATCCACGGGAACAATCTTAACTCAGTGAAAAACACAAGGAATTAACAAAATTACAGGGCTGGTAAGAATTTAAAGACCGACGAGTACCGACAGGAGCAAGAGGACAGTAATAAAATCGGTCACTGTCAGGACGCAGCTTTCACATGTACCAAGTACCACGTACCACGTGGCTACGGACCAAAATGTCAAGAACAGATCAAAATTTGCAGGGTCACAGCATAGCCTGGAACGGAATTTACTGCACAGAATTCATATCAAAATTGACACACATGTGCACCACACCAGCCTGTGCTTCGACAGGCCCACTAGGCCTACAGAGCTAAATGCCACGAAGTTGGACACACAATTATTGACTTATTGGCAACCTGGCAGGCATACCTTATCACATATTTTTTGCGTTCCCGATGCTTTTGCTGGCTCCTAACCCACCATTGCATTGGCAAAATAAGACACTAGCTGTGTTGTGGTGCTGTATTATCTCTGATACTGATACTGCAACCAAGCGTATACTTGCTCATATACTTCTTGCAAATGGATGGCAGTTGTTTCGGGTATTTCTCATCCTCATCTGTATCTGCAACTGATGCAAACGCTGTCTCAGAACTCCATCCTCCTCCTCCTCCTGACAAAAACAAAAACAACTCCAAATCATCCTCCTCCTCCTGCAACAATGCTACAGACGATCATCGTCCAGCGGGAGCAGCAGATTCAGAAAAAAAGAGACGACAGGAGATGAAACATCTTTGCACAGCGCTTTCCTCTCTGCTTCCTCCACAGTATCTAAATGTAGAAATCTTGGATTACGTTTCTAATATATTTGTGTTTTTCAATTGACAGTTAGGGTAGGGGTTGCAATCTACCAGTTTGGGGACATGAATTCGATTTTGAGCAGATATTTGTGGGTTTTGTTGTTAATAGGGCACTCGCTGCTTGACTGATCGGTTACATGAAGCAGCAAGGTACATAGCTTCTCTGCAGCAAGAGATCCAAGATCTTGAAAATAAAAGAGAAGATATCAAGTTCAGCTACAACACTGACTTGGATTCGGAGAAGATAGTGGCTTGCAATAACAAGCAAGAGTTTCCGCGGTTGAGTTTGAGGAAAACTGGAACAGGTCATTTACAGGTCATCATTGATGGAGTTAAGCGTGGCACGCGCATTTCCAGTCTTCTTGACTGCATTGAATCTTCTGGGGGTTGCGTAGCTACTGCAAATATTATTACTTCCGGCGATTTGGAGTTTATTTCTATAATATTTAAGGTATATATGCACAGTATTACTATTCTCTGTTCCACCATTGACTTAAAATTTTTAGCCATTACAAACAAGTTTGATTGGATCGATTTGTTTGTAGGTGTCGGATTTGATGTCCCAAGCTACTGATTTACTGTTTCGAATCCAGACAATTGTGGGGAGCAGCCAAGCCACGTAAGAGAGTATACATAAAAATTTTTGTTTGGGATGCTAAACATTCTAGCTCGTGTATTTTGATTGTAGTTTTCCTTTTTGTTTTAACTGTTCTAAAGATTTCCTAATTTGACAATGACAGCTCTCTACTATATATTATTAACATTCAATATTTAAATTCACGTTTGTCATCGAACAAATAAGTTTTTATGCGAGAACAGACTTTTTCCTTTTTTTTAACATCTTTCCATGTTAAACCATTTTTAGTTTAATTGATTTTACTTCTTGCAACCTCTTGATTAGTTGAAACAAGTCATAGGTTTGAATAAGCCTTAAACATATCTACTTTAACATGCTACAATGTAGCGTATACTTTGTTTACTACTACTTCCTTTCATTTTCATTAATTCCTCTTTAATATTAATTAACAATATTATAAATTAAAATTTAAAATGCATAGCACTTGCAAACATACTTGGTCATTTTAGTAGCAAAAGATGTTATTTTTTAAAAAATAAAGATAAAGCTTTCTTCAACTCATACAATTATAGGCTTATACAAGATCGAATAACATTTTTATTAAATGCCACCACATATACTTTATGTATTACTTTCTTTTTTCAAATTTTAATCAAACTCCTCTTTGACATTATCATGCTTTTAAATAAGACATTGAAATGAATGTTAACTGCAAATACCATATATCATTAAAAGAAATACACCTCAATAGACTCAATCTTTTTTTAATATAGCTTACATGATTACAAGTTTCTACATGGTGGAACCAAAGAAGAGTCTATTACATCCTATATGCTCTAATATAATATGTACTTTATGGATTAAACTCTTCTTAAAATTTTAATAAACTAGGATCCAATTCAATGCATATAACTTAAGCAATGACATACTAGGTCATTTTAATCAAATTATTTATTATGATCAAATATTACTTTCCTCTACTAAATTATATTTATCTAAAGACCCATAGGTTATTCAATGAGTTTAGTTTTATGAATTATCTTTTGGACAATGCATAAAATATGCTATCATTCCAATTATATTATGAAGTACTCTTCAAGTCTTCTTTTTTAAGTTATATTTTCTCTTTGAAAGAAGAAGCTAAGCTATCACTCAAGCTTGTATAAAGCATTTCTACCAAGTCTATTAGAACTAAGACAAGTGTAATTTTTATTACTACAGACAATGAATTAATAAGTAGCATTTATCCTACTACAACATAATTTCATATTGAGTTTAACATTTGACTATAAATTCTTTCGCACATATTCTATGTTTTTACAACCTTAATGATGTAGCTACCATTTATCTCCTTCCTTAATTGTAACATTTCTAGTTTTCTACAAGCATTTATACCTAGTTCATGTCTAAACTTGGATACTGCTTATGACATCTACTATGTTAAACTCATAATTTCACTTGATTTACTTAATATGTTGCTCTTTATTTTGCTATATTAATTTAGATTTATTACGCTTAATAGAACTCATTACATTAAATTTTGCAACATAGCATTTAATCTTAGATTTACTAAACATATCAAATAAGATCATACCATTTATAAAGAATCATCACCCATATGTTCAATGCTCATTCCACTAATGTCAAGTCCTAGGAGATCACTAAATGAGCAAAAGCCTAACTTCTTTTAAGTAGCTATGTGATAAATCGAGTTTTTACGCAGCTACAATATCAAGCATCCGATATTGGAGCCACAATATCATATCCTCGATATTGGGGCATGAGCTACAATGTCGAATATTTGATATCATGGACACATGCAAGCCTATAAATGCAACACTTAGACACACAGTCCAAACAACAATTTTCATTCCACTTTACTAGAACTCTCATAGTTTATTTTCATAGCTTAATGATAGAGTGTATGCCCATAGTGTGGTGTGAAGTGATTATACAGAGTCTTTATTCTAGCATCTTGTACTTGGACACAAGTGTGAACAACAATAAAGATTGAGATTACTTTCACCATTGCAGCATCCACTTAGTTTTTATTGTTTACTTAGAATAACATTTACCATTTTCACTTAGTCTACCGATTACTATTTTCTTAATTACTATTTCCTTTCCCATGAACTTTACTTTTACTGTTGTTAAGAGGAATGGATATGACTAATTCTAAGCATAAAGTGTGATTATTTGGTAACCCAATAGTATTATCACTTGGTTCTTCTACTAGCAAGGTACTTGGTAATCCCAGTAACAATTACACAAGTCCAAGATGTGTGCAGAGAGTCAATAATGGATGTATGTTGCCTAGGCTTGACTAGATTCATTTTTTGTTTACTTAGACTTAGAAACCACTTTTATTTACCTTATGTTTACTAGGAGTAAAATGGCCAAAGCAACATTAGTTATCATACACCTCACTGTGAGTTAAACCATTCACATAGATTTTTACTAGCTCACGTTGGAAGACAACAATCACAAACTCAAACCAATTACTAACATAATTACATTGCCTTGTCTACAGAATTTGACCGAGCTACACATGAACGCTTGTATCTCATATGGTTCGGTGTTGGATTACTTCACTGCTCATCATTGGCATTGTTGCTGGGGATAAGTTCATTGTATTAGAAACCCAAAGTCAAAATCTTAATTTTTTTAATAACTCCAAACAAGTTACGCACACTTAACCAACATCTTAAATTGCAAACATGGCCTCAAACAAAGATACATCATCACCTACCCAAGAGACAAGGAGGAGCAATGATAGAATCAATGATGAAGAAGAATGGAGAATGCCAATGTAAACAAGAATAACTTATGCTCACATTGATCCTTATCATCCAAATTTTACTTTCATCTTCCATTAGAATAGTCAAAAGGTGGAGAGACATACAAGGCAACATTGTCCTGCCTCTAGAACATGCAGCATTCACCATGCTTCAAAATTCCTTAAGGGAAATGAATATGAACCAAATCTAGGAAGGGTACCATGTGACTAAGCAGATGACTAGGCCCTATGAACCCACAAAGGAGTAGATGAGGAGAGATGCTACCATGGAAATCAAACATGTACATAACAAGGGAAAGCAAGTTAACACTTCTGTTGTCTTGGAGGAACTTGATGTTGATACATTCATCTCAAAACAACTTCACCTGAATCATGAAGAGCCTTCAAAAACACGTATCATCAGATTGGAAGAATCTGACAAAGTTCAAATGTAGTCTACCTTAGTAGAGACACCTAAGGGGGAGGCAATCAACTCAAGATATAAGCAAAACTCAAGGCCAAGAGTATCTATAGGATCCCACGAAGATTATTACAGGAGTCATGAAA
Source organism: Gnetum montanum (assembly GCA_015680685.1). Lineage (NCBI taxonomy): Eukaryota > Viridiplantae > Streptophyta > Gnetopsida > Gnetales > Gnetaceae > Gnetum > Gnetum montanum. The sequence continues at coordinate 229,129 of MNCI01016861.1, read as the reverse complement.
GGAGAACAAGTTGACATCGTTCTCCTACTAACTCATCCTCATCTTCACAATCATCATAAGACTCTGATAGGAGGTGGCCAAGTCTCAGAGATTATGATAGAGAAGAAACAAGGACTCATGATCGTTATAACCAAGTTTCAAGATATTATGATTTAGAAGATGAAGAGTATAAACAAAGAAGACACATATATCAAAGAGAGGATCAAGAAAGGCATGAGCACAAAAGGAGGTGCTACTACAACAAAGCATAAGAACACGATCAAGATAATGAACCCCTGATGGTAACCTACAGCATGATCAACATCCAGGAAGCCATTCACATCCCAACCAAGCACATGAGGGATAGCTGAATCAAATGGCTAGACATGAACATCATGCCAAGATTTGAAGGTGGCTATAATGTTGATTCACGCCATCACCTTTAAGCTTTCCAAGATTCTTGTGCCCTCCAAAATATTAAAAGTGACTGGCAAAAATTAAAGCTATTTCTCAGAACATGTGTGAAGGAGGTTGAGAGCTGGTACAAGTCACTAGAACCTAAATCAATTAGACACTGAAGTACCATGCTCAAACTCTTTAATGATAAATATCAAATGTATTCACAAGTGTCCAACTTAAGAAAACAAATTTAGGGATAGAAGCAAGGGACTCATTAGAACCTTGATGCAGCAATGGGAAAATACTATTCACTATTGCACAAAGGCCTAAGCCATATATTTTCACCAAGGGAAGAACTTAGGCATATTGTAGATGGGCTACAAAGAAAAACCATAGAGACTTTTTGGGTATGCCCAAGGTAGGTTATCAGAAATGACTATCCATCACATCCAAAGACTAATCAACCAAGTAGCAAAGGAGGAAGGTGAGCTAAGAAAGAGGGAATTAGTTGAAGAGTATAACAGAGATCAATCAATTCAAAAAAGAGATGCACGAGTCTACGATACATAAGAGGAGGAAACCTTGGGTCAAGCTATCTAGAAAAAGACTCAACCGATCCAAAAATTTGTAAATGACATCGCAACCAAAGTAGAGAAAATGTGGGATTTAGTTGATAAAAAATTTGCAACTACATTGAAGATTGTGGAGGAAAGAACCAAGGAAGCCTTTGAAAAAGACAAAGAAGAGAGGAAGAAGAAAAGTCTAGATGGAAAGGCAAAGTTTCTTCAATGGCTAAGTGCTTAAACACCATCTTTACAAATGAGGAAGGTTGCACTATGTGTCAGTACAAATATCCTAAGGGATGTTGCTCAATCATGGCACATCTACAAGAGACAGGGGCATATGCACTCAATCACAAATTTATTAAAATATAAATGCCCAAATGATGACCTCATCCTCAAGGTAACTTCCAATGATACATCCAACCAATTTGTTATTCTACTGAAGCTTTGTTGTAGTCGTAGGAGCACTATTATCAATAGTGATAGCAGCTTCAATCATGGGCTATGCAACCACCTCACCAACAACATCCATATAGAAAGACAAATCCATATGGATATTTCGTTCAACATCTGGTATCACTTGGTAATGCAGCTGGTCAGACCCCACAACACTATCCATCAGAATACCATAGATCGATGTCACTAAGGACTAATCCAAACTCATATGTGCATCCACCAATAGATTGTCATTCTAATCAACACCTAAATCCTCTACCACCAGTGCTACCTCCTATTATGCAAGGGGAAATTACCATCATGACCATAGCAGAAGAATGCTACCAGGGTGGTTAATATGCATGAGGAGATAGTTACCTACAAATCTCAATGTAGGAAACAACCATTCTTCAAAATGAGTCCAAAAAAGGCAACAAATGGGGAATGAGTCTACTTCTACCCCATACAAATCAAATCCTTCTCAACATAGCAAGCTTCCAACTTCATCAAGTTCCAATGTCACAACTATCATGCTCACTCAGACAATAACTCATTGGATTAAGGCAAGAGCTCTCCCACAGAAAAGAACTAATCCATGAAGTCCCTTAGTTTATCACCAAATAGTAGGACAAAAATTATGCAAAGCTCTACCAGATTCTAGGTCTGGAGTAAACCTAATATCTTAATACATGTATTAGGTCTAAAATCAACCATAGCTAAAGAAAAGGAACATTTGTTTAGAGCTTGAAAATGAGTCAATCATAATTCCACTCAGACAAGTGGATGATGTCATTACTACGATCAGTGGTAGGTTTAGGGTTTAGGGTTTTCTAGTTATTCACATGGGGAAAAATAAGGGGAATTTCCCAATTATTATGGCAAGATCCTGGCTTACACCATGGATGCTAAGCTTGGAATTCATGATTTTTCCATGGAAATATCCAAGGAAGATGAGGCTGGAATCACACAAAGACAAAGAGTTCCATATATCGCATACAACGATAATGAGTGTAATTGCATGCAAAGAAGCTAGGCTAAAAAATAGGCCAAGACCAAGGCATGCAATAGTTGTGTTGAAATAAGATGTATGTAGAATTACCTATATGTAGCAGCCACCCAACAAGAGGGCACCTAGTGGCTGATTACAAGTGAAGAAACTCAATTCAACAAGTACATGGAACCGAAAGAACAAATCATTAGTACCTAAATTGCAGAAATTGACAAGTTAGAATAGCTAAGGAAAGGACATTCCTCTCAAATCAATCTAGAAGACGAAATAAACTAAGGACACTTAGTGACCCTAGGCATAATGGAACCATAACCATTAGAATTGAAAGACCTTCTGGCAAGATTAGAATATGCATTTCTAAACAACAAGAAGTCAATAATTATCAATTCCAACCTAGACAAAGAATTAAAAAAGAAACTACTGGAAATGCTAAATAGATGGCCTACAACATTTGCATTATCTTATGATGAGATCACAGGAATTTATGCATAAATTTGTCAACACTAGATCTATACCAATCCTGTAGTCAAACGAAAATGCCAACCACAATGAAGGCTCAATCCTAAATTAAAGGAAATAGTCAAGCAAGAATTGGAGAAATTATTAAAGGCAAGATTCATCTATCCTATTGTAGATAGTAAATGGGTTAATCATTTAGTGAGAGTTCCAAAAAAGGAGGTCAAATGGTGCATCTACATTGATTTCCGGATGTTGAAATCCATTGCATTGAAATCCATTTGTTATTTAGGTCCTAGACATAATTTTAGGACATGAGTATTATAGTTTTTTGGATGGGTACAGTGGATATGATCATATATGCATTACACTTGTAGACTAAGAGAAAACCACATTCACCTATTCATGGAAAATGTTTGCTTACAGGCAGATGCCCTTTGGTCTTTGCAATGCACCAATTACCTTCTAGACATTAGTATTAAGTATCTTCTAGAAGCAGATAGGAAATGGTGTTAAATTCATTATGGATGATTTTTTCATGTACGGGCTCGATTTCAAAAAAGCACTTGACCTGTTGGAGTAGGTACTTAAAAGATGTGTTGAAACCAATCTAAAGCTCAACTAGAAAAAGAGCTATCTCATGGTCCAGGAAGGCATAGTTCTCAAACATAAAATCTTCCAAAATAGTATAGAGGCATATCCTAAAAAGATCAAAATCATCCAAAATATCACTCAACAGTTACAAACAGTGAAAGATGAAAAATCCTTTTTAGGCCATACAAGATACTATAGGAGGTTCATTGACAATGTTTTAAAGATAGCCAAATCACTTGTAGAACTCACAAAGAAGGATGCTCCCTTTGAGTGGACTAAGTCACGTGAAAAGAAATTTGAAACTATAAAGAAAAAATTAGTTGAGACACCAATCCTCTAAGCTCCAGATTGGTCAAGACCTTTTCATATATGACTAATGCTTCCAACTATGCACTTGATGCTATATTGACATAACTTGATGATAAAAAAAGACCATACTACATACACTATACTAGCAGGAGCATCATTGGAGCATAATTAAATTACACCACAACTAAAAAGGAGCTGATGGTCATGGTGTATGCACTTGAAAAATTCAGTTGCCAAATCTTTGTCCACATTGATCATAGTGCTATCTGATTTCTTATGAACAAACCAATGGTTAGTCCTAGAGTGACAAGATGACTTGTGATTCTTCAAGAGTTTGACATTACAATGATTGATAAGAAAGAAATAGAAAATATAGTAGTTGATCAATTATCAAGGTTGAAATGGGATTTAGAAAATCGAGTGGAACCTTTACTAGACCAATTTTCTGATGAGGATCTATTTACCAAAATAGTAAAGGCTATAGATTCAACAGGAAAGCCGTGAATTGTAGAGTACCTAACTTATCTAACAAAGAGCTTCCTATTAAATGGAGTAGAAAACAATGTGAGCAGTTTCTTCATAGAGCAAAACAGTACATGGAAATCAATGGTAATCTATTCAAGATCTATGTAGATGGGCTTGTTAGATCTATGTGACTAGCAGAGAGTTTTACAAGATGTCCATGAAGGCCCATGTGGTGGCCACTATGCAAGGCATAGAACAACACTCAAACTACTAATGGTAGGTTACATTTGGCCTAATTTATTTAGATATGCCTACATTTTTGCACAATGTTGTGAACGTTGCCAAAGGGATGGAGGAATTATGGCCAGATATGAAGGGTCACAACACTGGATATAACCACTAGAGCCTTTTGATATTTGGAAAATTGATTTTATGGGGCCCATTCAACTAATGTCAAATGGAAAAGCATATATTATTGTGACTATAGATTACTACACAAGGTGGGTAGAGGTAGCAGTAGTAAAAGGCTACACAATAAAGAAAACTTCCAAAATTTTCCAACAACACATGGTGAATAGATTTGGAGTACCAAGAATGCTTATATCAAATAATGGGACTCACTTGACTAGTGTTATCTTTAAGAAACTCATGGAACAACTTGGGTTAAACCAAAAGCTAATAACACAATATCATCCCCAAGAAAATGATCAAGCTGAAGTCACTAACTGCAAAATTACTAGAATACTTACTAGGATGGTTAGTAAGTTTAGATGGGATTGGAGTACTAAATGAAATGATGCTCTGTGGGCCCATAGGACATCCTGGAAAGTAGCTATAGGGTACACACCATACGAGTTGGTCTATGGCAAGTTGCTAATGCTTCCAATCCAAGCAGAGCTTCACACTTTAACTACTATCAATGAACTTGACCTTAATCTAAGTTTAGCCCAAAAGGAACGTCTAATGAACCTGAATCTTTTAGATGAGAATCAGCTAGTAGCACTTACAAGAAGTGAAGTCCATAATCATTACTCCAAACTTAGGCATGATTCATAGATAAGGAATGTAAGCATACAATTGGGTGACAAGGTCCTTTCTTATAATCCTAGTTATTTACACTAGAAAGCTAAATTCTAAACACTTTGGGAGGGACCATACATTGTGCAAGACATTTATCCATCTAGTGCCTTACATATCCATCACCCATCTAGTCCACACAAGCTCATCCTTGTTAGTATCCAACAAGTCAAATCATATTGAGAATACTTCAAGGAATCTTCCCAACTTAACCATCAATCTTCTACTTGTTCAATCTTCCATTTGATTGATCTTAATAATAGTCATGGAGAAGCCAATTTAAAGCCATAGGTACATTACTAAATTTCTTAATTTTCTTTCCATTTTTCATATTCTTTGATACTTTTCATTTCTTAGATTTTTAACATTCTTTGATATCTTTCAATTCTTTAACATTTTTCATTCTTTACACCTTTTCAAAATTGTTACTATCTTTTTCATTTCTTTTCTACTTTATTTTAAAACCTTTTGTAAATAATTTCACTTACTAATATGATAGATTACAATTAAAGGCAAGATGTAGTCTAATAAGATGAAGATTGCTCTATGTTATCATGTCATAAGGGACTGATTATTTGAATTGTGAGCCATTCCATGAATAAGAGGTTCTTACCATGGCCATAATGATATTCGTTTCCATCATACAACTAAGAATAAACCTGTGATCATTATGCCTAGACAAAAAATTGAAGAACCAAGTGGGAATGTAAAGGTTGTGACATCAAGGGAATTTTTGGATTCTTTTGGATTACTTTTGTGAGTCATATCATTTAAACTATTGTTCTCACTACATGAATTCATTACGCTTCTTATCCATCTTATGAACTTTCATAGCCCAAGATTTCTTCTCTATGAACTTTCAATGATAAAATTTTAATAAAAATATGTATAGCTCTATCATCCAAACCCTCTGAGTAATCTTAAAACCTTCCAGATATCTAAAAGAATCAAATTTTCTCATCAGACCCTTACGAAAAATGTAAATTTTTGGGCTCCAATATTGGGTTCACACCAATATTGAATCCCCGATGTTGGATCCTTGATATTGAATCACACAAAACCTATATATAGGTGGACACTTAGCAAATGTTTTCACCATTTTTCATTTGAGCAAAGAGATATTTTTTGAATTTCCTTCTTTAATTTGAGCTTTGACCTCCAAGCTTTCCCTAGCCATAACTTGACTGTTCTCACTCCGAATTTCATGATTTTTGAACCTATTTAATCATGGAGTGCTCATCTAAGTCATGGGAGGGCAGGAGGTGCTAGTCAGAAAAATTTGAACCAATTTTTCAAAATTTTCTAATGCTTGAAAGGTATATTAAGGATAACTATGAGTGAAAGTTGAAATTTTTTAACAACAATCAATCATATTAATGTTATAACACTTTAATAATCCTCTTAAGGACCTACAACCATCATTATGAGCCATTCATAGGGACAAAATAAAGAATTGTGAAAGGTTACTTGGAAATTAATACTTATCGGGTAACTTTTTGTAAAACTTTTCTAACTTTGTAATCCTAACAACTAAGAACTTGATCTAACTAAAAGTATAAGAAATGAAATGAGTTATAAAAATTAGAGAACTCCTTCTAATGATTCCCAATTCCTTAAAGATGGCTCCAAAGAGAGGAGCACAAGGAGAAACCTCACAATCTGTAAGTAAACAACCAAGAGGCCAAGGTAGAGGTTGAATTGAAGGATCAGAACCAAAACATGAAATCATTTAGTATCCATCAAGAAATTCTTGCTACAGGACAATCAGGCCAAGGAGAGGCAAAGGAATCACAAGTCCAAGAACAATGCCTCATGTTGTCACAATATTGCCTCCAAGCTATTCAAGAGAGGTCAATTCTAACCATAATCATTATGGATATGAACTTTAGCCTATTCATGGAATTTCTACCAAAAGCAGTAAATACACAACTTAAGGCATTACCATTGTGGTCTGTCCTATTTAATAATGGTGAATGGTATCTTTGAAAAACCTATTAGTTTTGGCATAACAAAGAAGAGGGTACCACTATTAACATTGGAGGAATATAAGTCTCATTCTCAATCAAGGCGATAGCTAAAATGCTCAACATACCCAATGAAGGGACAAGGGTAGCACATCTGTCCACCCAATCAGATCCTAAAACCAGAAAACTATGGCTGAAATGGACATATGGCAAACAAGATAAGGGCTATCATGGGCTAACTCTAGAAGAAAGAATCTACTTCAAAATTGGCACCTATCACTTATTCCCAACAAAAGGACTCAACCAACTATCCACTTATGCAACTAGAAGAAGTGCAATCTTGATGGGAAAATACAATATCAACCTCACATAACTCTACTTTATGGAAATTCAAAGGCAATTTGAAGAAAGAAAGGTAGGAAAGCCAATACTTTCATTTTTCTACATTATCAAAAAGCTATGCAAGCAAGTTGGAATCTTGGGATATACTAATGACATTCCTAGGAGAGCCCAAAATGCTTCATATGCTGAATTGCTCAAACCAACACCACCCAAAAAGGATCAAGGTGAAGAACAAGAATAATAACAAGAGCAAAAGAAACAATAGTAATAACAACAACAATAGCAAGTTCCATTGTAACCATTGGAAGATTATAGATCATCAATGAGTCACCTGCAATCAATTGTAGAAACCATCAACTAGGAAACAAAAGAGGAGGCCAACCTTTACAAAGTTATCGATAGTGCCATCTTGCCCACAGTTTAGCAAATCTAGTAAGTGGACAGATTTCACTGTAGTTAGGAGAAGAGGTGCAATGGTCACAATAGATCTCTAGGAATGCTGCATCGTTCCAAGTGGTGCCTAAGACTAAAGAGGGAGCCATTGTAGGGGTAATGTAGCACCAAGGTATAACGAGAGTAGTAGAGGTGATTACTGATTACATCAAAGAATATTTCAATCTACCTGTTGTATCACTAGCAGATTTGACTAGAGCCAAAGATGCTCAAATGTTAGCCAGAACCTCGATGACTCCTACTAACTATGAAGATGTGCTCGATAGACTACTGTAGACTAGGCAAGTCATGACAACACTTTTCAACATCCCCAGTGATATCACTATAGTACACTCTAAGCTCATAGCTACTAAAGAAGAATTGGTCATGGCAAAGACAAGGGCAGAGTATGCCGAGAATGAAATTCTAAGATTACAAGAGATCCAACACAATTCATTGCACCTAACCAGAAAGAATAGTTCAAGACTGAGAAAATGGACAACTTGATTAAGTAGAATAAACATATGACAATAAAGAAGAAGAAAGTGGTATGGAATGCCTCTGTAGCATAAGCACAAACATATGGACATGCTAAGGCACTTACCACAGTACAAGAGGATAATAAACAACTTGCTACTAATAATATGAGGTTGACCACTATGGCAAAGCAAGAAAACATCTTGGAGAAGCGCATCCATCAATTAAGGGAACAACTAGTGAGGATCAACCAAGACATGGGCCATCTCACACAAGAAAATCAAACCCTCTCAATGAAGGAGATACGTGCTATCCATCAAAAGTTAGCTAATGAAACAAGCACATGGTAAAATAAGGCAAAGAAACACCAAATGCTTAAGGAACACTTCCATGATTAAGTGGGAATGTACAAGCAAATCAATGAGAAAGAGATCTAAATGACCAAAGATAGAATTAGCTCCATTTCTACATAGAATCCTAACTAGCAACCCATCTTGGACAGTTTGCCCATGTTCACCAAGAAGAAGTGAAGAATAAGGACCTACAAATTGAAGACCTAAAAGAGTACATGAGGTTAGCTAACCTTCATTATGCTAACTTGGCCATGTTGACAGTAGGTAGGCCTAGAAATGAACTGAAATCGTAAGTAGTAAAAAACCTATGTCTTATACAAAATAGAGTTTGTGGATCAAAAAGGTGCCTTGTAGAAATTCCAAGTGGCAAACGCTAAATTGGAAGTAGTGAAGGCTAGCTACAAAGGATAAAAAAATGTAGTAGCAAACCTAGACAAAAGGTTATCTAATTATCATGAATTACATAAGAAGGCCAAAGCATTTGAAGAAGAGAGAAGTTATTCTACAACCTAGTATGTCAAGGCAAATTAGATGTTTCCACAACTATCATGTCCATGAGAAGTATTTGCTCCATTGCACATTGCACAACAAGCATGGATAATACATGACCCAAAATGAAGAAAGAAAAGCTCCAAGTGCTCCTAAATCAATACAAATTCCAAAAGCTTAACGATAAGGAGAAGTAACCATTGAAAGATCAACCGCCACCAACAACTACATAAGGCTACATCAAGCTTCACCAAATTTCATTTTTTGTTAAAGTTTTCATGTCATATCTTGTGTCATTTTGTAAACACCACTATGGCATTTAAGAGTCATGTATATTAATCAATGGCATGTAAATCTATCTTCCAATTTTGTAAGGAACTCCATCCTCTTTTGTTTTAACTCAAGGATGAGTTTTCAGCCAATTCTGGGGGTATGATAAATCGAGTTTTTACACAACTACAATATCAGGCATCTAATATCGAAGCTATGATATCAAATCCCCAATATCAAGGCATAAGCTATGATGTCAAATATTTGATATTGTGGATACTTGCAAACCTATAAACACGATACTTAGGTGCATAGTCCAAACAACAATTTACATTCCACCTTACGAGAATTCTTACAATTTATTTTCATAGCTTAGCAATAGAGTGTATGCCCATAGTGTGATGTGAAGTGATCGTACAAAGTCTTTATTCAAGCATCTTATACTTGGACACAAGTGTGAATGGCAATAAAGATCAAGATTACTTTTACCATTGTAGAATCTACTTAGTTTTTACTATTTACTTAAAATAACGTTTACTATTTTCACTTAGTCTACTAATTACTATTTTCTTAGTTATTGTTTACTTTCCCATGAACTTTACTTTTACTATTATTAAGTAGAATGGATATGACTAATTTTGAGCATAAAGTATGATCGTTTGATAACCTAGAAGTATTATCACTTGGTTTGCCCAATAGTGAGGTACTTAGTAATCCTAGTAATGATTACATAAGTCCAAGATGTGTGCAGAGAGTTAGGAATGAATGTCCATCACCTAGGCTAGACTAGATTCATTTGTTATTTATTTAAACTTAGAAACCACTTTCATTTACCTTATGTTCACTAGGAGTAAAATGGCCAAAGCAACATCAATTATCATACACCTCACTATGAGTTAAATCATACACATAGCTTTTTACTATCTCACATGGCAAGACAATGATCATGAACTCAAATCAAGTACTAGCATAATCATATTGCCTTGTCCACGGAATTTGACTAGGCTACACGTGAACACTTGTATCTTGTATGGTTGAGTGTTGGATTACTTCACTGCTCATCACTATGCCTAGGCTCGAGCCAAAAATTATATCATTATAAATATTAGAAAATTCATATGTAAATTTGTTGATGCATAAAATTTGGATGCACCAACACCAGGAAAGAAAACTTGTTTGAGAAGACTATTGCCTAGGGCACCTCCCATATGGGTATAGAAACCCAAGAATACTCTCAGTTGGAGAGGGCAACATGGCCTTTTAACAATAGTAAAAAAATATGAGAATTTTAATTATAATGAATGTCTTGAATTCAAAAATATGAAAGGTAACCAAAATAAAATTTTCCTACTTCTAGTCCATTGCAAATGCTACCACAACCAACATTGCCTATAGCTACTAGATCAGGGAGAGATAGAGAAGAGGCTAGATGAAGGGGTCTACTGATGCATCTCTTATGCATGAATAGAATGTGATCGATCACTAACATGAGAGAGAGAAATTTATCCCTATTTGAAGAACCCTACCATGGATGTACCACCTACCAAAAATAGAATGGAACTGTAGAATCCATGCCTACAACTGCTACTGTCTACTGTTGCAACACCACAACAAAGAGAGAGAGAGAGAGAGAACAAGCCACCAAATCCTGCTGTCACATGCTAATAGACACATTGCTATCTCCAATCCTACATTTGCTACCATCATGGGTCTACTATGAAAAGGGAAAAGAAAATCACCGCCTCTTGGTTTCTTGCTGAGATTGTTGACCACCATCCACATAGCTCTATTACTGCTGATTATTGCTAGGCTATTACAAAGAATAAAGAAATAAGATTGCAGAACCTAGTTGTTATGCCTGTCATCTCTGCATGTCAGCTATGTTGCTACCGTCCCAAGAAAAATGCAAGAAGAGAGAGAGAGAAAACCATCATCTACTGGTTTCTTAACCCCTAGCGACCCCCTACCCATTTGCATGCACCTTAATAGAGAGATATGTAGATGTTCAGGAAGAAAGCTAGCTTTGTTAAGGAGGCCCTCACTTGCCTCCCCAAACATCATCTTCGTTCTTTACTTTATAGCCACCTACTAGTGACGTTTCATCAACCCGTACATTAGTCCACCTTTTAGCATGTCGATCCACCTCTCCACACATCAGTTCACCTACCCACATGTCAATCCACCTTTCTGCATGTTGACATTGCTTGGTGAAATAGTATATGATTTTATAGGATAGTTTTGTTGATCATGGCCCCATGCAATAGCATGGGCGAGGTTGGCGACAACACTTAGCCCCTAAACAACAAATTGCATGCAAGTGCAAGAAGCAACAAAAACCACAAAATCTTAAAAAGAAAATAAGAAAATAAGAAAAATTTTAGAAAAATAAATTTAAAATTGAATAATAAAACCACTTCACCCAAGTTAGGACTCAGGTAAGGGCCACCAAAATCAAAAATTCAAAAATGGGACTGAGAAACGAGGGTTATAAAAGAAAGGTTTCAATAACAATAATTTTCAGAAAATAGGAAGCATAAAAAGGTAGAAAATGAAGGGTCTAAAGACAGGTTTTTTTTTTTTTTTAAAAAAAATCAATAGGTTCTAAGACAAGATTGAGAAATGAAATAACCAAAAGAAAATGGCAAGAAGAGCTGATAAATAAAAGGTAGAGGAAAGGCCCTCCTTATAGCTCTAAAAAGGTGTTGATGAATAAAATTTTGATGCACTAACACTAGAAAAGAAAACTTGTTTGAGGAGGCTATTGCCTAGGGCACCTCCCATATGAGTATGAAAACCTAGGGATAGTCTCAACTAGAGAGGGCTACATGGCCTTTTGAAAAAAAATAAAAAAATGAGAATTTTAATTACAATGAGTGTCTCAAATTCAAAAATACAAAAGCTAACCAAAATAAATTTTCCCTACTTCCTAGCTATTGTCATTGTTTGCTGCTAATCCGTTGTGGATGCTATCACAACCAACACTACATATAGCCACCTGATGAGGGAGAGAGAGAGAAGAAGTTGGATGAAGGGGCATGCTGATGCATCTCTAATACATAGACAGAATGTGCCTTGTCACCAGCATGAGAGAGGAAAATTTATTCATATTTGAAGAACCCTGTTGTGGATGTACCGTCTTCCAAAAAAAGAACGGAACTATAGAACTTGCACTTGCAACTGTTGTTGTCTACTGTTGCAACTTTGTAGTAGAAAGATAGAGAGATAGAGAGAGAGAGAATGAGCTACTAGATCTTGCTGTCACATGTTAGTAGATGCATTACTATCTTCAATCCTATGTTTTTCGCCATCACGGGTTTGTTGCAAAAAGGGAAAAGAAAACCAATGTCTCTTGGTTTCCTACTAAGATTGTTAACTACCATTCATGTAGCTCTGGTACCACTGATTGTCACCAGTCTATTACCAAGAATAAAGAAACAAGACTGCAAAACCTACCTGCCATGCCCATCGTTCACATGCATCAGCTACATTGCTGTCACCCTAAGAAAGACAAGAAGAGAGAGAAAAAAACCATCATCTGCTAGTTTCGTAGCCACTAAACACCCCCTACCCATCTGTGTGCACCGTAATGGAGAGAGATGCAACTATTTGGGAAGAGAGCCTGATTTGTTAAGAAGGCCCTCTCTCCTCCCGTAAACATTATCTTCATTCTTTGGTTTATAGCCACCTACTAATGATGTTTCACCTTTTTGCATGTCAATCCACCTCCCTGTACGTCGATTCATCTTCTCATATGTTAACATTGCTTGGTGGAATAGTATATGATTTTACAAAATGATTTTTTTGATCATGGCCCCATATAATAGCATGGGTAAGGTTGGCCACAACAAAATCTATTTATGAAAGCATGAGTTATTTTTACAATGTTTTCATAATTTTCATAATCACTAGGTAACTACTAGAAAATTAATTATGTATCATAAAAATTTAAATAAAAATATGCAATGATATACACCAAGAAACACCATTATCCTTAGAAATCCTACCACCTATGTAAAAATATTAATTAAAATGAGTTGTAGCTCATCACTGGAAAGGTTAACAAACGACCATCAAAAAAGTTGATAAGAAGAAATGAAAATAGAATGAACAACTAATGAAGNAGAGCGCATGAAAGCTAATAAAAAGAATGAAACAAAAGTAAGGAAGCTCATGGAAGATGGGAACACTCATTGATACAAGAAAGATTAAAGTTACAAGTAATAGAATGCATCATGATTTATTCTATTGAAGAATGAAATTACAATGTACACTTATGATGATGTAAATATAATTTAGATAATGATCCTAGCAAGGATTATATTTTATCCTCATAATTGAATCATAGAGACAAAGATCCTCATTTAGATATGTTAGTCTATTAATCATAGCCTTAAGGACTTTGATTTCATCAATTTTCTTAGAATAAGCATTAAGTTTTTATTCTAAAGATAACTTATGGTAATGTAGCTTTTGTTTTATCTTGAGGTAAACATTNATATTTACATCATCATAAGTGTACATTGTAATTTAATTCTTCAATAGAAAAAATCATGATGCATTCTATTACTTGTAACTTTAATCTTTCTTGTATCAATGAGTGTTCCCATCTTCCATGAGCTTCCTTACTTTTGTTTCATTCTTTTTATTAGCTTTCATGCGCTCTTCCTCCTTTGATGATTTAGGTTTGTTCAATCACCTCATTACTTAGAAGCTTACCACAGCTTACTCTAGTCTTGTATCAAATAGATGTTAATATGATCATTCTATTTATGTTTCTCACAATATGATTTCCATATTTGTTAGCAAGTTTTTTCTTTCATTCTTAACATGGATAGACCCCACCTTTACCAACTTCCTCATGGATTTGGTTTCCATCATTTGAATTCATCATGAATGATGTTTCCATCCTTCTTCATCAATGTGTATCATTGATAAGGAAACTTGATTTACACTTACTCTTCCAAGAAGTGTTATACATACTTATTGATCTTGATTCAGTTTCATAGATTATTTCTTTTCATGTGTATGTATGATATTTTTCTGTGACACATCTCATCATTGTCTTCCACTTATGTATGCCTTTTTCTTTCAAGCTCATTTAATTCCCATATAACTTAGATTCTAGGTTTTTGTACATAGATGGTATCCTATGTATTCTCTCCCATATGAACCACTCCTTTACTTTGCTACATGTTTATTGTATTTGGTTATCTACCCATCTTTACACATACTTCCACAAATGGGAATGAACATGATTTTGGTCCTTTATTGATCTTACATGGTTGTAACTATTTGGTTTATATGGATGTATCTCTTTGTTTCAATTACCTCTGTAGAAATACCAATTTCAAGATAATTTTTAAAACATAGTCTAATTAGAACTTTATATAACATAGCATTTCCTACTAGAATCAAACCCATGACTTAGAGCTTCCAAATCAAGTGTCTTACCACTAGGTTAAGACCTCATTATTGTAAAAAAAAAAAAGACCTAAAAATGATAAGCTTAATGGACAAAATAAAATTTTTTCAAAGAATTGAAAGATGTTGAAATGATTAATAAGCACTACATAAAATGTAATGCCACTTGGCATGTGATGCTTGGAAGAGGGGAAACCCCTAGTAATAAAAGGGATCTTAATTTTTAATCACTCAACACTAGAGGAAGAAATATCTTATCTTCAAGATAGAACTATTCTCATAGGTTTGAACATTTGATGCATTTAAAACACATCATATTCTATTTGTATCATAATATAAAAATTATTTTTTAACTATAAACCTAGATTTTTCAAAAACTTATGAGGATATTATGTTTTTTTATGGATCTAATGTTTCTTAAGTGAATTTAATTTTTTTATTAGATCTAATATTTCTCTGGTGAATCTATTTGGAATTACATATAATGCTACCAAATTCAATAGGTAATCCTTCAAGTAGATCCACTCATTCTTTATCATTCTATGAGTTACCTTATCATTTAAATGAATATATTCCTCAGAAAATTTCTAAAAGGTATGTATTCATGCAAATTATAGGTTATTTATCTTATTCCTTGAGTTTTTTAAATCATTTAAATTTGGTTTGGAAAGATCAAAGATTGGTTGTTGTCTATGCACATTATCTATCAAACTCATTTTTGTTAGTATAATTTGTTGATTTGATGATGGTTTCTAAGGCTCTTAGTATTGGTTTTTTTAATCATCATCATGTTTTATTAATTATTCAAAAGTGGGCTTTCTATTTTTATCCAATATCTCTTAAATTTCCAAGGGTTCCTTATTTTGTTGAATTGTTAAATCTTCCATTGATTTTTGAAAAAGTTAAAAGAGATAGTCTCATCATTTGGGCCAATCAAGCATTCTAAAATCCTAGCTACAACTAGTAATTTTTGTAGAATTTGATATACAATTAAGGTGGATCTTAATTTGCTCTAGAAAATTTTTTTTTCTACGTACTGGTAAAATTGATTAATTACAAAAGGTTATTTATTACAATATTGCAAAGTCATGTTAATATTGTTACCAAGAGGATTATATGTTTGATTCATGTCATTTTATGCTATGAAAAAAGGCTATGCAAGCACATTAGCACTAAGCTATTACAAATACTACTAAAGTTTCTTCTACAAATGTTGTAGATCTTGCTAAGGTTTTTTCTTCAAGTGCTACAAATCCTACAACAATTTCTTCTGCTAATGTTTTAGTAGTTAGTTCATACTTTCTTTTACTATCATTTTATAAAATATATCATTGAGGAAGGTTTCAGTCAAATCAATTTCAAAGAATCCTATAACAACTAAGGAAAAATAAATATTTGTTCCTAAGATCTTACATAAACTTGTAGTTGATTTAAATGGATTCAAAATGATTCTTCATGATAAAAATGATCAAGAAAGTTTATCTATTAGCAATTACATGTCAAATTTTCAAAATGGATAACATGTTCAAGATATTTTAACTAATAATTCATTTGCAACCATTGGTCAAGATATATAGATAATATCTTTTAATAATGTTGATTCTATTAATAAGGTGGGAGTCGCTTCCTCCTTCATCCAATGTTGATCTTTTCATGAAATCTCTGATTTCTTACCTAACAAAAAAGGTTTTCCAAGATTGGTTGTAAGGATGAAAACCTAAAAAGATATCCCCAAAATCATTAAGCCTTGCCTTCTTGTTAATTTGGAGTTTCTCTTCTTTGCAATACTCCTATGCTTTTGTACTCTAAATTTTTATTTTTAATATATATATTCTTGGAGATCTAATACATTACATTTCATTATCCTATTATACAATCAAGATTTCATGATGATAATCAGCTATTCTTTCATGAAAAAAAGATAGAAGAAATATTCAAGTATGAATTATCAAGAAATGTATTCTTAGAAGAACATCAAAATGGAATGCTTTCTCAAATGGTTATAAGGGCAATGGAAGTCGCAACATAGTACATTGACAATGATTATTTATGACACATGATAGTTGCTATAACCTAACTCACCTCATAGAAAGAGGTAGATGGTGGAATCATAATGTTTAGAAATAGTACTAAGATACATATCAAACAAAGTAGCTCCAAGATAATAGTCATAATTGTCCTTTAAAATTCAATTATTTAAAATTTTTTCCATTCAAGGTTTTCTCCATAAAGATGTATGATAGCGCCTTCCCATTTCTATAAGAAGAAAGCCCTTTTTCTTCTTTGTATATTAAGAAAATTTGATGATAAATGAAAAAACTTTGATGTTTGATGAATTGATTATGCTAATGAAATAAATAAACAATTAGAAATACTAATTTCTATCTTCTTATATACCAACCCACATACTAATATGTATCATATGTACCAAAATATCTTTAGTGACATTCAACATCATTGTCCAGTTCACAAGGCCTCAGTTGTTCTTTCAATTTATAAATACCTAACCTTGGTCCTTATTTTGCATCTCTTGGAAAGCCTAATATCCATAATATCTAAAAATATCTAGTGTTCTTGAGTTCATGTTCACCATCCAATCTTATTTTTAACATCATTGCATTAGTTTCTTAAGCATTCCTCACTTGTAGAAAACCAAAATCCATTGAATTGTTGACCTATCAACTAGATTTAATTGTGGGTTATATCCTTATGACCTTAAACTAGTGATGTTGCATCACTTGTGTAAAGTTATTTTCGTTCTCTTTCATTTGTACTTTTGCTATCATCTAGAAACTTTTGAAAGTCCTTCTAGAGGTAGTGCAATCAATTGCAATAATGGTATGAGTATTTGCAACTAGGTCTTCCCTCAACATATGCTTAATGTGTATCTTCACTTCATCCTTTAACCTTCAAGTTGTTGGATTAGCATATATTTTATTCTTTATTTTTTCCTTCTTTCCATGTATATTTTTTGAACTATTTTTTCCTTTTTTTCTTTTCTCTTCCACTCTACCATTGTATCTTTCTGAATTTATGTCTTAGTCATTTACTAAAGAAACACTAAACCATTACCTTTCTTATGATTGATCTATGTTAGTCAACTTATTTTTACATATTGCTATCATCTTTCTTTTTTTTTGTTTTATCATTTTATCATTTCATTTGCATCATGTGTATTAACTCCCTATTTACTTTAAAAAGATAAAGTATAGATCTGTTGGCATTTTCAACTTTTCATAAATCATTTATCAAATTATTTATAGCCATAGATTAATGGTTATCTACATTGCTTATGCAAGTTAATGTGTAGATTATTTCCAATGCAATTTCATCACAACAGTATCCTTAGTAACCCTCTAAAGTAACTCCCATATTCTTCACTACGCATATGTATTTTTCATTTAAAAGTCATAACATTGAAGAATTTGGTGTTGCAATCTCCTTTCTATAACTATTGTATGTGATCTTTTTGATACTAGTACATTTAGTATACCTTTATAATATGAAGAATGACGAAGCATCCAATGGTAATTTATACCAATTGTAAGCCCTAGACTTGGGGAAGTATTTCATGTGCCCTATGTTTGTAGTTTAGCATGTTTAATTAAGGTTCTTGATCTTTTGAGATGCAACCTGGTCCCTTGTGTTATATTTTCAGATTGTGTGCATGATTCCAAGCTCTTAAAGATGATTCTAGCTTCATTCAAATGTTCTTTAGTCCTTCCAACATGCTTCCTCTAGTTTCAACTTTCATCCAAAATTATTAATACAACGTGTGATTTGGAGGGGGTACATTGACTATCTTGCATTAGCACACCCATTATGTCAGTGCTAGATCATTAACACATCCTCTTTTAGGTCTCATCCACCAGCTTTATCTTCAATGCAATCAAGATCAGCTTGATTTACATTAACGAACCTCCATTAACATCTAGGTATTGACAAACCTTCTTCAATTTCACGTAAAAACTACAAATATCCAAAATGAGATCATTTATACATCTTATGCATTACTTTGATTTCATTTGAGCTTTTAGTATCCAATTTATTTGAAGAGCTCTTTTGCCATTGGATAAGTGGATTTCTTTCATTGTCTTGTGTGTGTTGTAAGTCATCGCTTTCTCAAGTGTAGCTAAACTCTATTACAGTGCTACCTTGCTTACGTAGTCTAGAACCATTTAGTGAATCTAGAGTTTAATGTTTGTATGGTGAATAAAGCTTATGATTTTTCTTTATCTACCATTATTCCTTAAACATTAAAATACTTAAATATTAATTTATTTCTTGTTTTCCTTTTTTCTTATACAAGAAGATCATGACTTACAACATGGTGTCGATAATCAAGATTGTGACTAAGAGTCATTTTTATTGCATTTCATATGCGATGTTGCCCCTATTCCCAGGAGGAATTACAACAAAAGGACTACACTTATCCCATGAAGGATTAGGATGTGTATGTGAATATGTTTATTTTGTTTCTTATAAATATAAAATACATAAATATTATAAATATTCTTTCTTTCCTTCATTGTAGCAACATTAATTTCCATTTTTATAATATATATTTTAATTTCTTATATATTTCTTAAACTTAATGATCTAAATGAGAGTTCTTCTTAATTCACTCAACATCATCTTCAAAGCTTATGACCAAATCACATTGCATTCTATATGATAAATCCCATTTGTCCAAAACCAATCAAATCTCTAATATTGGCATTGTTGCTAGGGAAAGCATTGGTGAATTACCTAGAAATACTTGTATATACTTGATTTTAATATTTATTCAAGCTAAGTGGGTGCTTCTTAGTGTTGTGTGTAGGCTTTGAACAAGAATGAGTTGGAAAATTTGTCAAAATGACAAAAGGATTCTATTATTCTTGAACATTCAAATGATTTGACACTACCACTGATCATTGTGAACTATCATTAAGACAAGTAAGGGAGATGACATGATGCTCATGGATGATTCTCAAAGGAATTGATCATGGCTACAGTAGGAGATCTTAAAGAGGCCTTGATCAATATTGGATTACAAGAATTTCATGCATTCTATGAGCCACATAGTGACTATGAAACTTAATAGAGACAAGAGCTCCAACATCATATGGTAAAAAAGAAGGCCCATTGATGAGTAGCGTTCAATTGGCTATGTCGACAAGGCCTAGTCAACGCATCTTACCATGCATCAACAAGGCCCTGTTGATGCAGTGTTGGTTTTTAGCTATAAATACGTGCCTACAACTGCATTTATGGTAATTAGAGATTGTAGTTGCAGTGAATCTCTTGCAGTTTTTCCATTTGAAAGTTACAATTTTCCTCTCAAGTGCCCACATCTATTGCAATTAAGAAAGCTAATGTATCCAAAGTGTTGCAAGGTTGAAAGACAATGATTGACCTTAAGGCAAGATTCACTTCCTAAAAGACTAGTGCATCAAAAACGATAAAGTCTGTAGAATTCAACTGGATTGCTTGTGAAAGCTTTGTGATTCGTATGGTTGGGCGTAGGGGTATCTCGCCACTCATCATTAGCACCATTACTGGAGACTTTGTTTGTGGAATGTGTACTATTTAGGTCTAATTGAATACCATTAATATTGTTGTATGAACCTAAAGGTCAATATTATTCCCATTATACATAGAATTATAAAAGCACAGTAATAATTTTATTTTATTTTGCAACATGTCTTCTTCTTCTCGTAAGCATGAAGATACCAAACCACCAGTTCCACAAGAATGCATGGTGGTATACACTCATCTAGATGAGCTTGTGCCAAACTTCACCTTCATCTTACATCAAGATGAACAGCTACGATGGTGTGATATGAAGGGCAACATCATCTTGTCCCTCGATCAATCTATGCCTAGGATGCTATTTAAAACCCTTAAAAAGTTAGGCATTGTAGATCTTCACAAAAAATACATTGTGGATGGATATGACACTTGAAATTACTATTCCACTAAAACGCAACGCAAATGAGATTGACATCACGAGAAGCTCCATGAGGCTACAAAGGGAAAACATTACACTAACCCCTTGTTCCTAGTAAATCAAGATGTTAATGAGGATCCTCCTACTGAAGGTTCTCAACATGAAGATTCTTCATCCCCTAATACTAGTGACAAGGGTGTGAACCTGAACCTACAATCCACTATTCATAAACTAGGTTTAGGAAAAAGTGACAATCAAGGTAGGGACTCGAGCAAGCATCACAATAGCAACGAATCTAAGAATGGTGATTTTAATAAGCAAAAGAGTGGTGGTGGACACGGTAGTGGTAGTGGCGATCCACCTTCCTCTTCATCCTCTTCATTCGATTCTAAACATTTCTCTTCATGTGACAATTCTCATACAAGCCACTATCAAACCAACCATGATGAAGGTGATCAGCCAAATAACAATGATCATGAAGACCACCAAAATCAAAGGGCTGGCTGAAACCATCATCGACGACATCAATGCAGTGATGATGATGAACCTTTGTTAGCAACCTGAAGTATGCTCAACATTGTTGAGGTAATTAAAATTCCAACTAGGCATATGAAAGATAGTCAAATTAAGTGTTTAGACATTAACAATATCCCAAGATTTGAGGGGGATACAACTCTAATCCACAAATGCATCTATTAGCTTTTCATGATGTCTGTGCCTTACAGAACATAAAGAATGAATGGAAAAAACTCAAACTTTCCTAGGATACTTGTCAAGGAAGTTGAAAGTTGGTACTAGTCTAAAACTGTAATCTATTCGTCAATGGATTTCCATGTTAGAGCTATTCAATAAAAAATACCAAATGTACTCGAGAGTATCTAATCTAAGAAGGAAAATCCAAATCTAGAAAAAGGAAATACATGAACCCTTGGATGCCACCATGGGTATGTACTATTCACTCTTACACCAATGCCCTGACCATGGTTATTCTCAGAGGAAACAACTTTGCCACATCATAGATGGGCTCAGAGTAGAAACTAGAAGAACCCTCAGGGTATGCCCAAGGAAAATTGTCTAAACTAAGAGCTCATCAAATTCAAAGGCTAATTGAGCATGTAGGAAAAGAAGAAGATGAGCTACGAAAAAGGAAAAGTGCTAAAGAGTATAATAGGAACCCTTCCATAAGAAAACAAGAGGTCCAATTTTCCGATGAGGAGGAATCACCACTTGATGAAGTGGTGAATAGGAAAACCTTGCCCATTCAAAAGTCTATTTTTGATATTTCAACAAAGGTTGACAAGTTATGGAACTCTTTGGATGAAAAATTTCAAATTGCTTTGAAGATATCTGAAGAATCCAAAGAGCAAAATAGTGATATTAATTGCAAGAGGTGAAAAGAAGCTGAATGTACCTACCAAAGAGGTAAGGCCAAAGCTGCTATAGTAAAGGAAGTTATGGAGTCTAACTCTGATGATGAAAATAAATGTGATATCTATCAATATGAACATCCAAAGGGATGTTTTCCTATGTTGTCACACTTACAAGAGTCTAGAGTGTATGCATTGAATCCTCACCTAACACATAGGCAAGGTATAAGACAATTGCCTTATCCTCAAGGCAATCCAACGTAGTTCCACCAGCAACAATAAGCTTACTACCCAAGTGAAACTCCTCCACAATCGTATGAACAATACCAATAGTGGTACCAATCACAATTGTGGGAAATGCCACTGCCAAGGTAGCAATACCCTTATAAGCAACCAAATCCATATGGGTACTATGTTCAACAACCCATCTCCCCTAAGAGTTTTGTAGGTCATACATCATTCTAGCATCAATATTACCCTCCAGAGTATCATTGAACACATTCACCATCTACTCGAGGGGAAAACCCATATCCATATCGATATCATCCTCTGCATCCCTCTACACATACACCTCCACCTACAACCTAATTATCTCCTGCTCCATTCATGTAGGGTGAGATTCCTCCACAGCCACAACAATGAAATGCTATGAGGGTTGTACACTCACAATCAATTTTTCAACCAAGTCGTTTGGATAATTGATCAAGGAAAAGACCTTTCTTCTAACCCAGCAATCCTCTCCAGCCTACAGAACCTACTCCAGATGATCATCTTGCATCTCCAACACCCTCATCCTCTACATCAAATATCTTCGAGTGCCCTTCAAACCAAGTGCCACCTCAAATTTTCACGGTAATGCTAAGTCATGCTATTTCTGACTAGATCAAGGTTGGAAATATTCCCACAAAAAGATCTAATCTAAGAAGTCCACTCATTTACCTATAGATTGTTGGACATGAGCCATGTAAGGCTCTTCTTGACTCTGGTTTCAGAGTTAATTTCATCTCCCATGATATGTACAAGGCTTGGAACCTACCAACTCTCAAGAAGAGTAACATTCATCTAGAATTAGTAGATTAGCTAATTATTATTTCTCTGGGATTAGTAGAAGACATTGTGATCACAGCTTGTGGGTGTTCTAATCATGCTAATTTTCTAGTGATCAAGGTGGACAACTGCAAAAGTGACTTCCCCATCATTATGGGTATGGCTTGGTTAAGCACAAGTGACACATGTATGGGTATAAGGGACCTATCTTTAGAAATATCCAAGGAAAATGAACTAGGCAAGATTGAGAAGAAGTGTATTCCATGCATCGCATACAGCAATAACACATGCAATTGCATGTAAAATAATTGGTAAATTAGGAATACACACATTAAGGCATGCAATAAGTGTGCATAAGAGATCAATATACAAAGATTTTTGTATGTAGTAGCCACAAAACAAGAGGGCACCCAGTGGCTAATAGCTAACTCGAATAGTAACACATTATGCATGGAGCCAACTAAGAGCTTAACATGTGCTTATGTTGAAGGCATGAACAAAATTGAATAAGTTCATTTCCAACTCTCTGATGAAGATGATGATACCTTTTGTGGAGAGTTAGAAATCCTAGATCACTTCAAGTAAGACCCCTTAGAACTAAAACCTATACTAGTCAATATGGAGTATTCATTTTTAAAGAATGGAAAATTGGTCATAATTAATGCTAAGCTTGCTCCTAAACAAAAAGAAAAGTTGTTGAAGGTGGTGAAAAAATGGCCAACAATCTTTGCTTGATCATATTTTGAGCTAATTGGAATTGATCCTAGGATATGCCAGCATTGCATTTACACTGACCTAGCCATGAGCCTAGAAGGTAGCCACAGAGGTGGCTGAGCCCCAAATTGAAACAAATTGTCAAAGAGGAAATTGAACAACTCCTCAAGGTGGGGTTCATCTATCTAATCACAGATAGTAAGTGGATTAGCCCATTTGTGATTATGCCAAAGAAGGATGACAAATGGCAGGTCTGCATTGACTTTAGGCTGTTAAATATGACAACATTTAAAAATCACTTTCCTTTGTCATTTGTGGATCAAGTGTTAGACACCATATCTAGGAATTGTTATTATATCTTCTTGGATGGTTATAGTGGATATAACCAAATCCAAATTGCACTAGAAGATCAAGCTAAGATAACATTCACAATTCCTTGAGGGACTTTTGCATATTGTAAGATGCCATTTGGCTTGTGCAATGCCTTTGCAACATTTCAACAATTAATCCTTATTATCTTTCAATAGCAGATTAGTAGTGGTGTTGAAGTCTTCATGGATGAATTTTTCACCTATGGAGCTACCTTTGAGCAAGCCTTGGACCAACTTGAGTAAGTACTAAAGAGATGTGTAGAGACAAACCTATGGGTCAACTCGTAAAAGAGCCATCTCATGATCCAAAAAGGTAGTATGCTAGGGGAAAAAATTTTGCAAATAAGGGATTAAGGTAGACCTAAAAAGGATAAGGATCATCCAAGGAATAACACATCAACCAAAGACCATTAAAGACCAACACACTAGCTACTACCAGCGATTCATAGAGAATTTCTCTAAGATCACAAAGCCATTGGTAGAGCTTACAAAGAAAGATGCATCTTTTATTTGGACCAAGGAAGGTGAACATGCATTCCAATAGTTAAAAGAGAAACTCATAGAAACACCAATCCTATGACACTAGACTGGTTCAGACCCTTCTATATCATGACAAGTGCATCTAACTATTCTTTGGAAGTGGTGCTCACACAAATGGATGATAAGAAATGTCCATACTACATCCACTGCCTGAGCCAAAGCATTGTGGGAGCATAGTTAAATTACACCACCATGGAGAAAGAATTAATGGCAGTGGTGTATGCTATAGAAAATTTTAGGCACTATGTGCTTGGTTACAAAGTATTTGTGCATATGGACCACAGTGCAATCTACTTCCTCATGAATAAGCCAACAGTGAGCCCTCGTGTCATACGGTGGCTCGTGATCTTGCAAGAATTTGATTTCACGATTGTAGATCAAAAAGGGACTAAGAATGTGGTCATTGACCACCTCTCTTAGTTAAGATGCAATAATAATGAGGAGGAGAGCCTGCTCTCTGATTAGTTTCTAGATGAACTCCTCTTTACAAGAGTAATAAGTGAACAAATTCCTATAAAAACAACATGGTATAATGGCATCCTCACATATTTTCTTACTCAAGAGATGCCACAAGACTTGGATTTTAGAAAGAACCAACAATTCCTTCATTAGGTCAAATACTTCATCAAAATTAATAGACACCTCTAAAATTTGTGTGCTAATGTCCTGATTCGTTGGTATGTCCCAGACGAAGATCAACTACACATTCTCAAGGATGCTTACGAATGACCTTGCAGAGGCCAGTATGCAAGGAGATGCATGGCCATAAAAATCTTGATGGCCAGATACTATTGGCCTACAATCTTTAAGGACACGCACCAGTTCATCAAGTCTTGTAAACGTTGTCAACAAGATGGGTGGATGATCGCTCACATGAAAGGTCCTCAATAGTGGATTCAACCACTTGAACTTTTTGACATATTGGGAATTGACTTCATGGGATCCATCACATCCATGTCCAATAGAAAGGAATATATTATAGTAGCAGTTAACTACTGCACAAAGTGGGTAGAAACAGCAACTGTTACTGATTATACATCAACCATTTCTACTAGATTCATACAAAAACATATTGTAAATAGGTTTGGGATGTCACGTTCACTAATTTCTAATAATGAAACTCATTTTACAGGTAACACCTTTAGAAAATTAATGCAAGACTTAGGGGTTAAACATAAATTAACAACACCCTACCATCCCCAAGCCAATGGTCAAGCAGAAGTAACCAAAAGTGAAGTCACAAAAATATTAACACGTACCATTAGCAAATATAGGAAGGATTGGAGTACAAAACTTAATGATTCTCTCTGGGCTTATTGTTTAACTTGGAAACTATTCATTTCTATTAGAACCATGGTTTTAATCAAAGAGAGTTGACACATATCATGGAAGGTTTAAGGCAAGAAACAAGGAAGTGAATGGATATGTATGCAATAGGCCAGGTAAACAAAAAGCCTATGGTTCAAATCAAAGTGCTCCATAATACCATACTTAACATGAAAGATGAATTATAGAAACGATAGTCAATGGATGAGTACAATCATGATCCCATGTGCAAAAAAGAGGTTAAAATCATTAAAGATAAAGGTGAGCTTTCTACTACTGTTAAGGTCATGGAGCAAGATCAAGTTAGAACCAACAAGGCCTTAATAGACTCGGTTCACTAGGTAGACTATGTTTAAGATGCAATGAATGGAATAATTATAGCTACCCTTAAGGACATTAAGGGTAGGATGGTCAAAGCTATAGCTAAAGTAATTATACCACTCAGACATAGAAAGAAGTATGATGGCAAGAATCAGAAGAAGCTCTCTCAATCCAAAAGTATAAGAGAAGATTTAGATGAGACTTTCTCATCCTTTAGTGTTGAGGATCCTTGTGTGTATTATGTGGATCCTCATAACTCTCAATGTTTCCAAATCATGGCCCACATATTTGGTGAAATGGGACAAGCTGGAATGTCCTTGAATCCTAGGTTTGTCAAGAGAAAAACAAAGAGGACTTCCTACTTAGGTTAAGTATACTATTTTGGATGTATGTACCTTAAACTCATGTAGTAGTACCAATAGTGAAAAACTTCAAATAATTTGGATATAGCTCCATGAAGCTTCCCAACTACAATGAAGTAGCAATATATGACATTTTCTTCTAATTCCTACTATCAAGGTAACAAGGCAAGTACTTATTCATTTCGACAAATGACACCTTAGTAGTACCAACTTGTGTCAAGAAATCCCATCTTGAAAGCTCCCCAATAGTATCAGTAATAACTAATGCTTCCTAGCCTCATGCATGATGGAATTCCTATGAAATGATAATCAAAGCAAATAAAATTTTATGATATTACCTATGATGCTAATCTTGCTTCTATGTACACAATGGGCCAATATTACTAGTCTCTTGTTGATTTAATTATGAGGATAAATTTAAGATTCCATGATAGAAAATTTCACCATAAGTGTAGATGTGAACACCATGGGACTAGGTCCACTACATCCTCTTCATCATGTGAAGACAATAATACTTCAAGTAGAATAAGAGTCTATGGACAATTGAACTTGGAAGGGAATGAACAAGTTCATCAAATTCAAATTCTTTGAATAAAGTACACACACCAAATTTAATGTGGTTCCCCAACTTGAATAGTCCACAGTCAGAGGGCATATCACAAGAGCACCTCTAGACTTTGTTTCTCTCAAATGTGGTTTGAAGGGTATCATACCCTATACAATCTCTAAGCTCCACTCTGAAGTGTTATGATGCTGCATCAACCACTCAACCTCACAAGGTCCCAACAAGCTTAGAATGTGATTTCCAAGATTCCACAACCTTTACAATCTCCAGCTTCACTTTGGAGTATTATACCGCAACACCAACCACTCAATCCCACAAGATCTCGACAAGCTCAAGTAAGATGCCTTCCCATAAGAAAAAATTCAACCCTGCAAGGTCCAAGGAAGAACAACAATTACGAGAGATGAATGCAACTTAGTTTGCTAATCCTTGCAATTTGAGGTACAACACATTTTACAAGGGACAAATGATAACACAATGAGAAGCAACAATGACTATAATGATTAACAAATGATTATACAATGATTGTACCAGAGCTTGCAATTTTCTCAATGAGAATGATATCTTCTTATAATCACCATGTTTCCAAATCCATCTTGGAATTTGTGCAATAGCTAGCTAACGGTAGCTAACGATCGTGAAAGGTGTCTTCTTTATACCTAAGATGTCTTTTTATATTTGCCTCCATTCTGGGAAGACTTTTTTTTGGGGGGGAAATACATCTTTCTAAAATTGGTCTCTATTTCGGAAAGATGGTTTTGTTTAGTAAATACATCTTTGCCTAATCAAAGACATCTACTATTTCTTGGAGATGTCTTTTTCTATGCATCTTTCAATTTTGCCAAGATGTCTACTATTTCTTGGAGATGTCTTTCTTCACCTCCCATTGCATGATGAAATCTTTGTTCCTTATTCATAACCTTGCACTTCTACATGCTTCAATGATGACAACTTCACTTGTGAGTTATTTGATCCTTGTCCATGTTCTTTAAATTCTCTTCCTTTGAGATCTCCTTTTGTGAATGAGACCTTGAGACCTTGTGGATGACTTTCTCCTTTTGTCTAAACCAGTGCATTCCTTATCATCTCATCTTGGTCTTAGAACCACACAACTATACATACAACCTTTGACTTTATTTTACCTAATGTTTTGAGACACCAAAAGGTCCACAAAATTCACATTAAGGAGATCGTAATATCATTCCTTGAACACTATTCAAATTAAATATCTACTTTTCATGAGAAATACTTTAATAGTATCTGGCAAGTCAAACATGATGGCACCTAAGGGCAATATTGTCATGACCATTACCAAATCTAAGGTAGCCATGTGGACTATAGAAGAAGGTCATCTACTTGAAAAGGAATCAAATTCTAGTAGTTTCATGATGGAGATTTAGATTAATGAACAAGATCATTATCTAAATATTTGTGACTCTAATTTAGGGGTCAACATCATTTCATTGCAAAAATACCTTAATTAAAGTCTTTCCTATCTCAAGAGTACTAACATTAGGTTGGAGCCAATAGACCAATCCTACACATATCTTATGAAATAGGTAAATGATGTGATGATGACATTGGTAGGATGGTCATACCCTATAGAATTCTTAGTGATTAAATCAAAGAATAAGATAGAAGATAGATTTCTTGTCAACATAGAAAGAGCCTAGAGGAATACCATTGATGCCCATGTTAGGCTTTCAAGAGCTTCATCTTGAAATCAGTAGGAAGGATGTAACTAGGAAGACACATTACAAGTGGATCTCATGTAATCCTTTCTAGTCATGTGGCAAGCATTAATACAACTATTATGCCATAAAATGTCTCTATGTCATCAAAGACATTAATTGTCTTGAATAACGTCTAGTCCATGAAGCCATAAATCAAGTCTTTAAAAGACCAATTTATCCTCTTATCTTATCCAATGTCAAATCATCTAATTTAAAAGAAAAGAATACAATGAAGGTTATTTCAATACTTGTAGTATTATCTTGAATTTTAAGGCATTCTTAATTTATTCTAGAATGTTCAAACACCGCTGCTGGAACTCAAGCCAACCCCAAAAGACTTGAAGTATCTATTCTCCATATATGGTTATCTTGTTATTATTAATTTCTTCATGATGATCATACAAAAAGTCAAGCTAAAAAAGGTAATTTCAAAGTGGATAAAAGCCTTTAGTTAGTTCTCTATTTATAATTACCACATATACATGTATCCAAGTGTCAAACCTTGGTAAATACTTCAATGGTGGCTCAATTAATTTTAATATGCGGGACATGGTAAAAAGAGAAATTATCTATCTCCTATGTGCCGATTTCATTGATCTTATTTTTGATAGTGAGTGGACTAGTTCAATTATAGTTGCACTAAAGAAAGGAAACAAATGAAGAGTTTGTATTGACTATAGATTGCTAAATACTAGCACCTTTAAGGACCATTTTCCATTACCATTTGTTGATCAAGTATTGGATAACATCTCTAGATTGGAGTATTATACCTTTCTTGATGGGTAATTAGGTTAGAATCAAATCAACATTACACTAGAGGATCAAGCAAAAATTACCTTCTTCTATCCATGAAGAACCTTTTCCTTCAAGCACATGCCCTTTAGATATAAGTAATCCACTAGCCACATTCCAACACATGGTGATGACCATGTCCCAACATTACATTGGAAACAATGTGGAAGTCTTCACAGATGAATTTTCCATGTATGGAAAAAGATTTTAGGAAGCCTTAAGTAGGCTCAAAGTTGTTTAGCATTGTTACTACTGGGTGAACTTGAAGCTAAACTAGAAGAAAAGCCAATTGATGATGACTAAGAACATTGATCTTTATAACAAATTTTTCAAAAAGTGAATTGAAGTAGATTTTGATAAGATCTACATTATCAAATACTCACAATGGTCAAACAAATTTGATTTTTCCTTGGACATATTGGCTATTATTGTAGATTTATTAAATATTATTCTACAATAGCAAAGGCATTATTTGAACTCACAAAGAAATATGTTCCATTCTTATGTAGTAAAGAATCTGAAATTACTTTCTAATGTATGAAGGAAAGTTTAATTCAAACTCTAGTGTTGCAAAGACTTAACTAGACTCAACCTTTTCTTATAATGATAGATGCTTCTAATTTTCCATTAGGTGTTATCCTAATGCAATTTGATGAGAATATAAGATCCTACTACATTCATTGTGGTAGTCAAAGCATTGTGGAGCCTCAATTGAACTACACCATCATCAACAAGAAGTTTATGGCCATCTATTTTACATTGCAAAAATTCAAGTTTTATGTTCTTGGATGAAAAATCTATACTAATCATAGCACCATTCATTTCCTTATTAACAAATTAGATGTTAGTCCTCATGAGATTCAATGGTTGGCTTTTTAATATAAATTTGATCTTTAGATGATTAATAAAAAAAGAGGAAAAAATGTGATGATAGATCTTCTGTCACAATTAAAAATTGATAATAAAGAAGAAGGTGTGATTCTTGATGAATTTTCAAATGATCATATTTGCAAGGTCATTTTCAACTCAAAGAAAGAATGTGATTGCCCATGGTTCATGGACATTCTCAACTATCTAATAGCCGAAAAGATTCCTCCTAGGTGAGACAACTAAAAGATCTAACTATTTCAACATCAAGTAAAGACTTACTTGGTTATCAAAGAACATCTTAAGAAGAGATGCTTTAATGACCTCATAAGGTGGTGTATTCTAAAAGAAAGGTAAGGTGTCATCTTGGCTCATGTGCACCATGCTGTGTGTGGTGAATACTAGGTTGAAAGAGAACTACAATGAAGTTGGTGCTCATATGTTATTTTTAGTCAAAAATGCTTCATGATGCTCAACAGGTTGTGCATTTTTCTAAGTGTGAATGTGAGAGAAATATGTCTTCATATATGCAGGAACCACAGCAGTGGATCCAACCACTGAAACTCTTCAATGTATGAGGGATTAACTTCACCGGCCCTATCTCTTCAACCTCTAATGAAAAAACATATATTATTGTATGCATAGATTATACTTATCGATCACTACAATGTATTTCCTTCAAAATAATGTGTTCCAAAAAATTGGTATTGCTCAAATCTTAATCTCTGATAATAATAAGGTTTTTAGGAGTTTATTAAAATCTTGTGAAGTTAATCATAAATTAACTTCCCCTTATCATTTTAAAGCCACTGGCCAAGAAAAGGTTACTAACCATGAAATTGTTAGAATACTCATGAAAATGATTAGCAAGAACAAACAAGATTGGGCCAATAATCTTAATGATGCCCTTTGGACCTATAGAATGAGCTAGAGAAATCATTCAAGCTGATCTATGAATAGACTTTACAACTATTTATTCATCGTGCAATGAAAACTTTTGGTAATGTTGTAGATTTTGATATGGCCTTAGATTCTACACAAAAATAGAGATTGATTAACCTCAATTTTCTTGATAAGAATTCCAAAATAGCTTTTATGGGTAATGAGTAGGAACATTCCTACACTAAGGCTTTCCACAACATTCATGCAACAGAGTTTGATTTCAAACCTAGTGATCAAGTCATCTATTTTAATCTATTACACTTGGGTCATTTGTGTAAATTTCAATTTCAATTGGAAGGAACATACATCATCCACACCAATCACTAGTCTAATGCAACACATATCTATTATTCAAATAAGCCAAATATGATTTTTTTTTCTTTTTGTCAAAGCTACAGAGAATAACTTTCCCCTCTGAGATGACATAATAATCAATCTTGTATTTTACATTCAAAGGTCTATTATGTAATTAACATGGATTAGTTTTGGGGGGAAATCCTCCATGCCATGGTAAGTTTTCTTTCATTTCCACTATTTTGCTTGTGTGCTTTAATATAGTGTGTTTGGTTAGCACTTTTACATTTTTTAGCTTAATAATTAATCATTCATAATCTTTTCTTTTCCTTAACTATGTTAGAGTGTGTTTATATGTATGTGTGGGAAAACCAATTA
This sequence comes from Gnetum montanum, assembly GCA_015680685.1. Taxonomy (NCBI): domain Eukaryota; kingdom Viridiplantae; phylum Streptophyta; class Gnetopsida; order Gnetales; family Gnetaceae; genus Gnetum; species Gnetum montanum. The sequence continues at coordinate 196,544 of MNCI01016861.1, read as the reverse complement.
AGGCACTTTATGAATGCTCAACCAATAAGCCAATGGTGAATGAATGAGTTACATTTGCGATGATGATGCAAGAATGTCAAAAAAGTCCAAAGTGGAGCCTTGAACAATAAAATGTCTACATAACATAATTTATCCATCCACATTTTCTTTTATACATCAATGGTGAACTAGGCTCAAAAATTCAGCAAAGAGCTATGACTCACACTACAAGGTGTTGAAACTAATACTACAGAACCATGGGAAAATGATGGTTTTATGCCTTAGGGTATGATCTCTAAAATCCTAGAAGAATGTTTGACCAATAATAAAGAAAGAATGCATCATAAAGAGTCCTTGTGACTACTGAACGGGTCTAATTGGTGTGACTGGACCAAGGTGCACATGTTGTCATTCTTGACCACCCTAGTCAAAAACGATTCATAATCTCATGAACCTATGTATGCGATGTGATGAGGGATAAATTTTCATGTTTGTGCAAGTCAAAAACTCCAAGTGATGATCTAACATTTCACTCATTCCCATGATTCTCATGCATAAAAAAAATCCTTGTCTCATATAAGAAAAGAAAAGATGAGAAAAACATGAATGACTAAATTGAATAAATGAAAAGAATAAAAAGAAAAGAAAAATAAAATAATACAATAATAATGAAGAGATGAAGAGGTGATGGGAAGAGCAATGTAACTCCCAAATTATCAGTCCATACAAATGGGTATTTTTACCATTTCAAACTAATCCTATGATTGCTTACATTAAAACCTAAAGTTTTCGTTGAATTAATATTCATGTAATCCTTTCTCAAGTTCAACCCATGATCTAGATCACTTGAATTTCAAATGAAATAGTCCAAGATAATTTCCTAATCCAACCTTATCCATGACCATGAAGGCCTAGAAGTCTATCTCTTAGTGAACTTTGACAATGTCAAATGTTGCTTTAACATGATTTCTAAATCCATCTACTTCCAAGGATCAAAATTTATAATTGTTAATCCAAACAATGATCACACATATTATCTCTTAGTCATGACATTATAATCTCCATTAGAATTGAGATTGGTTAGCATAGCTAAATAAATCAATAATAGGATTTTGATAAAGTGAAATATAGAGAGCATATTTTGCATACATGCATGGATGGAAGAAAACCAAACTAGAATACTAACTTCTATATGTTTTATGGCATGTTTATTTCATTCAGTTATCCTAAGGGTTAGACTACAAAACTATCAAGATTAGATGACAATAGTATAAGCAAGTGAGGCCATGCACTTGAAAGGAGGACTTGTAGATCTATCCCCATTCTATGAACGAGTAGTAATAAAGGGATGTAGTAGTGGATCTCCCATGGAATGTAAGACATACTCACATGCTCCATGAACTAGTTGAATGGTTGGCTAGGGATCCAATAATATTGCACTTTTATCTTCTCTCTTTTGTCCATAATGCATTCTCCATTTCTTTTATTTTCTTTCTTGTCCATTGTTGTGTGTGACAAGAATCCAATCAGGCAAAGTAAAGGATGAGATTTAACCATCCAAGGAAACAGACTCGCATTTGATGTTGATGTTTAACTAGTTTTTGGAAACTCACAAGTGTCCTATCAATAAGTTTCACAAGGGTAAGAAAGGCATATGCTTGCTATGGGGATAGTCCACTTATGAATTCTTAGCATCTTTCCATTGTTACCAAGTAAGATCAAGCTTAACTCCTAGGATGGTGGTGTTTGCATCATATAAGTTACTCAATTGGTCTTTTGCATGTGGTTACAACTCAATGAAGCCTCAGAAATATCTCTTCCCACCTTTGTTTTCTACCTACTCATTTTTATTATAAATTATGTGTTAGACTAAGACATACTTCATGAACTTGCATACCTTAATTTATTTGGTTGATGGTATCATATGCTCAAAACTTTTTGATTTGTTGATTTCTACATTCATGCCTTTAAATTTTGTAATTAGATTCTTTGACGTCTATATTTAATCCATGTTATTCAAAGTTAGTCATTGGGAAGAGATACTATTAGGTATGTGTTTTTCAATTCTGTCTTATTTGGCATATATTTGTACAAGTTTGGCATTAGGTTGTGCATTTTTTTTATATTTTCTTTGGGAACTATACTTACCTATGTTCTCGTGCATGATTTTTTCAATGGTGGGTTAATTCTTAAATATTTAACATGATTTTTAGCATTATTATAGTTTAACTTGTTAAGCAGGTGCACTCCTGGGGCCTATGAAAGTAACACCATTCAATTCAATTGAAGGATACCAATTTGATCTAGGACCTAAAGCCTCTTTCAGAAGGAACATCAAGAGGCTAAAGGCTCATGTTCGCAAATCATATGGGGCATGCACAATAATCAACAATAAAATACAAGACAAAAGACTTATCAAAGATCATTCCATCAAGCTTGAGGCATCTTCAACTTGTAGGCATGCTAGGGAATTCTTCTTATCAACCATCATCTCTCGGCTCCTCTTCTCAGTGTGGCAATTTTGTTACATCTCTTGTGTCAAAGTAATTTATACTTGTAATTTGTCTACATTGACCTTATCATGTATCTAGTCTCAATCCTTATATCTTGAATTTTAAAGTTATGGGACAAGTTTTATGCAATCATGAGGAAAGGATGAAACATTTGGTGGTAATTTATATGTCAATTGTGAGTCTTGGATTTGGGGAAGTGTTTCATGTATCTTATGTTTGTAGTCTAACATGTTTGATCAAGGTTCTTGATCTTCCAAGAAGCATCCTAGACTCATATGTCATACTTTGAGGTTTTATGCATGATTTCAAACTCTTTAGAATGATTCTAACTTCATCTGAATGATTTCACTTAGATTTGCCTTCTATATAACCAAGATTAGCTCAAGTTACATTGATGAACCTCCATTGATGCATAAGAAGAAATGAACCTTCTCCATTTCTAGGTAAAAACTATAAATACCCAAGATGAGATTATTTACATATCTTATGCATAACTTTGATTTCAATTGAGCTTTTAGTGTCCAATTTGTGTGAAGAGTTCTTCCTCCCTTAGGTAATTTGATTCCTTTTTTTGTCTTATGTGTGTTTTGAGTCATTGCTTTCACAAGTGCAACTAGACTCTATGAGAGTGCTACCTTGCTTACATAGCCCGAAACCATTTCATTGATGTGGAGTCTAGTGTTTGTGTGGTGAATAAAGTCTATAGTTTTTCCTTATTTATCATTAATGCCTTAAATATTAAAATAATAAAAATATTTATTTAATTCTTCTTTTAAGCTACAATGATTTGTTCCATATCCAAGAAGATCACAACTATATGGCATGGTGTTGGGCCATTGCGGTTGTGACTAAGAGCCATTTTTATTTCATTTTGTATGTAGTGTTGCACCTATCCCCAAGCGGGATTACACTACAAGCATTGCAACTATCCCCACAAGGGATTGCGATGTGTGTGTTTATGTTTATTTGGTTCCATAAAAATATAAAAGTTATAAAACTTAAAATTATAAATATTTTCTCTATCCTTCACCATGGTAACACAAGAATCCATCTATACAATATGTATTATAATCCCTTTTATATTTTCCGAATGTAATAATATAAACATGGTCTTGGCAATCCACTCAACATTGTCTTCAAAGCTTATGACCAAATCACACTATGTTCTATATGATAAATCCCACTGGTCAAAAGCCAATAGGATCCTTATTAAATAAGATGCTTTGTTTAGATTCAATACACTCATTCTAATTAGTTTCATAGTAAGACGAACCTCCATTGAGGAAAACATTATCTTTGGATGTTTAGATGCAAGCCGCACCAATGTTAGCCTTCCAACCCTCTTTCATAACCTATACATATTTAGAAGTATGCTCATAATATAATGCTCAATATTCAAACTAGCATGCCAAAAGCCATTAAGCTTAAAGAGGGCTTTTCTCTCTTTTTCTAAGTTTACGAACTTGAAGTAAACTAGGAAAAATCAACCATTTATGACATCATGTATCCTTAAAAAAGACTACATTTCAACATTTTTGCTCTTGGAAACTCTCTAAATTAGCTTGTGAACTCTTATTTAGACACCCCTCTTCTTACTTCAACATCCTTAGCTTCTTTGCGGAATAGCATTCCAAGGAAAACATAGACTAGGCTAGCTAATTAAAAGAAACAACTCCTTTCATTCACAAGCAAGACTTTGCTTGCCAAATTCATTTTTAAGCAACACCTATGTATATTACAGCTCCTATTCCCTTGATAACTATTGATCTAAACATAATCAATGACTGGATTCATAGTTCCATTAATAAGAAATTGAAATGCAAAAGTGTTTTTATCTAATCAAGAGAAAAAAAAGTGATGATGCCTTAGGAGTGTAAAGGATTAGGTCATCATCCCACTTCATCATATTATTTCAAAATGGCTCAAAAAAATAGGTATTCATCTAGAAAATTATATTGAAAGTCTACCAATGTGGCACAAAGTAATTTGAAGGAGATAGGATACTATTAGCAATATATATGATCCTCCATGTCATGATTCTTCAATCACCTTTCTTAGGCATGGTAGGACATGCAACAAATCTTCAATTTGACATAATCTCTTAATTATTTTGCATTTTCTTTTATTCATTAGTATGATTACATGCAACATACCTCATAGGAGAAATGGTCTCATGCTATGGAGTAAATAATCATTTTACAAAATAATACTATTCATATTCTACAAAATTGCATCCATCTCTTTCCCCTATTACTCTATTATGAAACTAGGCTAGAAGTTCTATGATTAATTAAGACACATGCACAAATAATGAACAATGGTTAATAATAATGAAACACATGGCATCCACTCCATTTTTTCATGTGCCATCATTTTACAACTTCATTATAATGGAAAACTTAAAAAAACATTCTTATTAAGACTCGGTTCCTTAACAAGAATAACTAAGCAACTATGATGTAGAAAATCCTAGTTATTCCAAAGGTTCAAAGTAAATATTTTTGCCAAATGGTCTAGCATGTAGTACTTGGAATAATCTATAGAAATGATCATTTCATAAACTAATCTAGCATTGTCTATGTTGCTTGGAATCACAAACCTTAGTACATTTATTTAATAAATCTTTTTCTTTCATGTGTTCATAATTGCCTATCTCAAAAAATTCTATTATTACTCAATCTTGTGCACCACATAGATATTTACCTTCTCACATGGGTTGGGTGAAGAAGGGGTGGAAGCTATAAATAGCTGTATCATCCTCTACAAACTACTGGATACCACCATGTTTGCTAGCATGACCTATCTTTTGTGCTTATAGATGGGATTGTTACATTTTTACGTTCCACAAACATAATTCTTTAGAGTTGGAGCTCTAGTCATTAGCTTTTAGAATGAGTAATCCTTCACAGTGAGGGAGAAACAAGTAGAGGTCCTAATTGTGAACGAGCAATACTTCATGGTGGAGGAGAAACAAGTGGAAATCATAATTTTGACCATTACAACCCTCACTAGCTTCCTTATAAATAGTGATCTACATGATAGAAAACATGATGGTGACATGCAAGTTCATTAGTCAAGACATGCTCCTTAGTACACAGAAAAATATCCTAGGATGGAAATCATGAAACCTTAGCAATTTTTCTTTAAACATGAAGGGAAATATCATTGTTAGAGTTCATGAAACCTTAACAATTAGCAACCAAGATGATTAGCAAGTTTTTGCTCTACCATAGAACCACTCAGTTGTCCAACAAACTTCTAGTTGAAGAATTGTAAGTGCATATTTACAAAGATGAATCTTCAACTTAGTTATTATCAATTTTCTCACTTTCTAAATTTTAAAGATCTACACTTGTAACTCAAAGTTATGGAATTACCTTTGTTCTCAAATTCTATAAAAAAAATTAACTAGAAAATTTAAAATCATCAAAGCATGTTAATAAGTTTTCATCTAAAAATTGAAGATAGAATTTGATAAGATAATTATCAAAGGAAATTATAAAAGTTAAGTAAAAAGGTTAATGCTTGTAGTAATAATAAGTTTTCATGATTAAAATTTTATAGGCCATCATTTGGATAAATGGTAGAGTGCTCATTCCTCAAGTTGTAAGACTTGAGCTTAGGCACAGGTACTCAAAAAAGAGATTAGGTTTTTGCTTATCTACTGATCCTTCCAAGACATTGATTAAAAGAATTGATTATTGAGCCTTTAGGTGATAATTTTTTTAATTAAAATTTTAGAATATTAAATGCTTATATACTTCACTTCTAAGTTCATTTGCTTATATCACACTTAGAAAAGTATATTATTGCAAAGTGATAGAAAGTTAAAATATCTCTCTTAATAACTAATTAAAATGTTAAATTACATATAAAGAGCTTTAATAATTATTTAAAAATGATAAAAATTATAATTTTATAATATGAAAGGCATTAAGACTAAAATTATTACATCAAGTTGTCATGCTAGGTGATAAATCTATGATGATGTGAAAAGCTTTAATAGATACAGTGTTGTATATGAATATACATGTGTTTCTATATATGTGTACACATAGACAAAGCTTAAGTTTAACAATTATCATTACATGACATATGACTTCTTTATTATAGTTTTTTATTAAACTTTAATTAAGATCACTCTTTAATAAATATTCATTTTCACAAAATACCGTTAAATACTAAAAAGTAAAATATCATAATAGGTGAAAGATAGCCTTTTGCTTAGTAATATAAAATGAAAAATTAGAAGAGAGATTAAAAGATATAACTAAAATTGCATTCTGAAAAATTCTAGTTAAAAATAACCATGTAGAATCATAATATAGAAAATATTACATGCCACTACTAAAACACACTCTTCGATAAAACAAAACAATTTTTCAAGAACATATAACAAAATTACAATAATAATAAGGACATTTTTAAAATACATAAACTAACGTAATGCAAAAATCTTCTATTGTCTTAAATCATTCTAAAAATAGAAAAGAAACAACAAACCTTGTTTATCTAGTGTACTTGGCCTCTTTTATTGATATCTTTTTATCTCATATAAGTTTTAAGCTTCTTTAATTCCTATTGAAATAAGAAAAAGGTTATCTTTCAAAATCATATGGCAAAACCTCTCAAATCTTACATATTGAAATTTTCAAATGTTATAATAGTGCATAAATACAAAAGGCAAAGCTTTTTGTAGCACTTTGAGATTTAGAATAATTTAGACAATATTAGAAAATTACTATAAAATTTATATATATTAAGAAACTATGATATTAATTATTGTCAATTCATTTGCTTAACTTTATAGATTAGGCTAGGTTATAATAAAGTCATCATGATGATGATAAGGATGTTGATTTGCATCCTACATGTCACAAGTTCAATCTTTGCTTACATCTAGAAATAAAACATACTATCTAAATCAATTATTGAAATCATCTTAAATCTACTGGATCTCTAAGATACAATGGTTTTCAAAGGAGATAATAAAGTACTTTTGTATTCATTGATACTACTCAATGACATGGAATTAGAAATGTATCTAAATGAACTTTATATTAACTTAATGAACACAATGTTGGATTACTAAACATTATATTCTATTATCCAAGGTCATACCTACCATCTCAATCATAGTAAATATATGATATTATATTTATCACAATATTAAAAATAATCATCAAATCATTTAATTATCCTAATCATCATCATGATATCTTTTTTCCAATATAGGTTATTCTTACATAGGCACTTGCTTTGCTTATTCTAATGGATCATCATAAAGTGATAAAATAAAAATATTTATGACTATATTCACTAACTATATGTACCCCAAGACATGTAGCCAACATAATAGTTTTATAGAACTTAAACATAATGATACATTAGTTAACATACTCCTTAAGAATGGAACTTGTAACTTAAAAATGATAAGTTGTGATCTAGCTATTAAGAAATGCTTCATTATCAAAAATTTTCAACCATATGAATCTTTCAAATATATAGCCAAAACATGAATTTTATAATCATATAAATAGATAACAAATATTCAATAAATAAAATTAATTAATTTGCATAAATTTTAAAAAAATTTAAGAGTTTATGCTTGCTAAGTAATGAAAAATTTTTCATTCCTCTTTAAAATATTTAACTTCAAATAATTTGTTAGGAAATAGCAAACTTCTACATTGGTTGTTATGTAAACTGACTATGGTTGATCATGGTATAACCATGGGACTTGATGTTGACAATTACATGTGTTCACGATTGGGGATGGTTATAATTAATTATTAATAATAATTTTAGTTATTCACTTGTTATAGTTTGTTATAAAAATACACAACTCTATAGTTTTATAGTTATGTCATTTTGCTTGTATACCAAGGCATTTCATACACTACAACACCAAATACATCATTCATCCTTGGAAGACTAGATTGGTGTTTAATGTTCTCTTTTATTGTTCAACAATGTCCATTGCTAATGGTTCTTGGCCTTGAAATTTTATAGTTCTAACATGGTGTTGGAGTAGGCTAGCATGTGAGTACATGTTTTTCAACCTAGCTCTTAAAAGAAAGTAAACTATACAACAGCCTTATGTAGTCATTAGTAAGACAAATACAAAAGCTAGCAAATTTTTCCCACAAACAAGACCAAAGGCCTGTGCACTATTGCTTGAAAATTAGGCACTTATAGTCATAAATTATAATGTTTAAAAATATGGAAGATGTTACTCCTTAGAGAAATTAACTTGGAGGGTGTTATACTTCTAACTACAATCTAGGAACTAGATATATCAACATGACATAAATGTTGATATGCATCAACATCTCATAAGGATATATGCAGTTGGTCAAAAAGGAGAATTTTTCCTATAAAATGTGGAAGAATTTGGAAGAGATATTTGAAGTAAAGAATGAATCAAAAGTTGTCTCTCCAAAATCAATTAAATGCTATGCAGTGGAGAAGTAATCTCTATGCTTGTTAAGAAAGTTTCAGCCTTGTAGGCAAGATTACATGCACAAACTAATAAGTCTAAGAAACTAATAAGTTTTGTTTGTGAAAGTCATTACCATCATCTTTTGACATTTTTCACCACACTATTAAAAATGGTGAAAAATGCTATATGGTTACGAAGTTGTGTACAAAAGTACTCAAGAAGGAAGCTAAAATGAAGGTGTATATTGAAGACATGGCTAAATCTTCATTCCAAATTATTGTTTCTAAGGAAACCATTAATTGGAAAAGGAGGCAATCATTATGATTTAATCATATATGAAAAAAAAACATATCATGAAATAGACGATTGCTTTAATAATGCAAACAATCCAAAGGCAAAGATCGTGAATAAACAAGTAAAGAAGTTTGCTAAGAACCATGCTAAAAGAATGTAGGACAATGAGCACAGTGAGGATGAATCTTCAAATAAAAGAAGTAAATCTTTTCAAGGTCAAAAATCCAATCTACTAATGTTCTTAAGGATGATGAATCTAAAACTAACTCCCTTATAATTGATTTTAATGCAAGCATGGAAAATGGTAACATTGAAGATGATTTAATATATATCAACTCTAATGCCTCTCATTATTTTACTGGTTACAAATCACAGTTGTTTAATGTAAGAAAAGTAATGAAACCACAATTTATTAAAATCAATGACTAATACATGTTTTACCAAAGACATCAAATTTTCTAATCTTTTATTAAAAGATAGATGTTATTCCTAAGTTTTCCATGACCTTTATATCAGTATTTAAAGCAGTGCAAGATGGTTGAACTATTGACTTTTTCAAAAACCATCATGGTCAATGTAGTGTCATATAAATCATGCAATCAAAATCTTGTATTTGGCATGCCAAATAAGGGAATTTTCAAGTTAGTAGATAACCACATTAAAAAGGTGTTTCTTGTTACAAGCTAATATGGTTTGATGTAATGGCATTTGAAAATATATTAATATAAATTCATTAAAAAGGATGCATCAATTTTATCCCATAATACCTATGCTTGACAATTTGTTAAAAGAGTTAACATGTGAAAGTTGTTAAATGAGAAAAATGTATCATCTTGCCTTTCCTAAACAAAGGTTTCAAAAGACTATAGAACCATTGAAACTAATCCATTCAAATTTTTGTGGTCCTTTTAGTCCTCAAGTAAAGGCAAATAAGAGGTACTTTATGCTCTTTATTGATGACTACACTCATACAACTTGGATCTTCAATCTTATCACATAGTTCCAATTGCTTGAGAAGTTTCAATGTTTCAAAAGATTAATTGAAATTGACTATTAGGAAAGTGATTATTATCTCCACTAATAATTAATTTTATTCTCTTAATTTTTCAACATAGGTTGTAAGGAGTACACTTAGTAAACATTCCAGAATCATAAATTTTTTCCCTTCTATGCTATATTTAGAATTTTCTACTATGTGTTTAGCATATGATGTATTTTGAATCTCTTTTCTTATTATTATTATTATTGGGGTTCAACACCCTCTACTACAATGGCCATAAAGCCAAGACCATGCTTTTGCAATAGGAGTTAAGAAAAACATAATAGTCTATCAAGCATAATTCGATCTTGTAAATAGCTAAATACAAAGCAACATGCTTCCTAGTTAAGCTATGCTCTTATTTAGTTAGTGTTGTAGAACTATATAATACATAAAAGCCAATAATAGTTATTGTTGGAACATGAAATAGTTAAAACATAGGTAAACCCCAGGATTTATAGAAGTTTATGACTTAGTACTCCCTAGTAGAATCGAACCTATGACCTGAGGTTACTAGGTCGAGACCCATATTACTAGGCTAACACCTTATTGTTAAAAGCCAATGATAGGTAACTCAAGTGGTTAGCTCATTATCTTGCTAGAAAATAGGTTGCTAGTTTGAGTTACACCTAGCTATATGTCTTGAGAGTTAACTTAAAAAAAGTTCTATCAAAATATTTATTTTAGTTTTGACACATCCTACCTCCTCTCTAGAACACATAATATGTTGTGTAAAAGAAACTTTGATGGGCAAACATCAATAATCAACATGTAAGTACAACAAAGATAAAAAAAAGATCATATAGATAGGAGACATCACAGACTAACTAATTTGGAATCACTGATGATAGGTGGTTCAAGTTGTTAAGATCATTATTTTAGTGGGCAAGAGGTTGTTGATTTGTGTCACACTTGAAGAATTATTATATACCTTTATTATTACTTTGATTGGCTATATGTCTTGGCCTATACCCTTACTAGTACAGAATTAATCAATATCATATTACATTAGTTTAACCCCAGCAATGTTGGTCTTAAGCCCATATACAAAAGGAGGAGCATTAGCATTAGGTTGGCACCCAACTGTAAAGCCTTGCCAAATCTCATAGAGATAAGTTTCTTTTTCAGATTGTGTAGATACTAGAGTATGTGCAACAAGCAACAAGCAGATTGAACCTGCAAATAAACAAAGATGTAGCTCTTCATAAAAATGAATGGTGAAAAAGAATTAATGTAGCCAACCCCATCTTATTGAGACAAGGCTATGATGATGATATTATATTAGTCTATAAGATGTACTAACATAGAACTAAAGCACTACTACTACGAGCAAGGCCCAAAAAAAGATGCAAGCAAAAACCATAAAAACGAAAGATAGTTTCGCCAGACCAAATCCATTGCACATAAATCGATAATCGATAATTTTCAGGAAGTCAGCGTAAAATCCCAGCATAAGTGCATAACGTTAGTAACATTACCCAAACTAAACTGCAATGTTCATTGGCTTGCTACCTCTGTCACGCTATTCTTAAAATCGGTTATTCCGCAGAAACCATCAAATGGCTCCCGTTTTAATATAACGCAATATACATTGCCACAATAATAATCGTACCTGTGCAAAATGGTAAGTTGGTAACATCCTTCCCAAACTACGCGAATAGCTTCCTGTTCCTGAAAAATTTATGTACCGGTAATTGAAATGATTCATCAGAGCATACAAATGAAACAAATAACAAAATAAAAAGATTTAATGTATGTATATATACAATACAAGTAATCATTAGTATATTTTCAGTATTCTGTTTCCCTTTCGTAATAACCTTTCGGGCTAGAAATGAAACACAAGCCTATCTGTCATGCTATATGCAAGTCACCTTGAAAGAATAAGCAGTCCTCATTGTTGTGCTGTATGTAAGAATCATCTGACTCATAGCAGTCTCTGTAACCATTTCTATGTATGAAAAGACAAAGATTTTGAGTCTTATGCTCCTAACTTTTAGACTAACTGTGGCTGCAAGCTCTACCTTTCTCCAAAACGTGCAAAGTACTGAAACAGAAACAGTTTTAACAGCGAGAGCGCAAACCCTGCCTTGTCGTTTATAAAACCGTTCCATATGTGTTTCAAATCCATGTAACAAACAAATCCCTTGGCTAACGGGAAAGTAACGACGAAATATATGTAAACTTATCGAACTTTTCTACATTCTAATGTGTCGTACTGATCTTTGAGGCTAACTTGCGGCTAAGCCATCTGTCTATTTCGTACGAAACTCCTATCCTAAGCTGCTGCAACTTCAAAGAATGTATTCATAATCCTTAATCGTTGAAGTTTGAACAAATCTCCATTTCTAAAATCTCGTTCCGAAGTTAAAGTAATAGCATTTGTAGACCTTTGCAGCTAAATCTCTTTACTAAAGCAAAAATAATCAGGCAAGCAATCAAATCTCCGCCAAAGTAAAATGAGGAAGTAGAACAACATGTTTCACAGGATGTATATACACTTACGCGGCACGCTGCGGTTCAAGTATGCAACCTGCATTCCAAAATAGAGCAACATTGAGCGAACCTGCGGATTCCATTCTTCTCTCTCTTTCGCCTCTGCAATTGCATTTGCACAAAATAAATATCATAATAGTAGCAGCTTCACAGCCTAACTTTCACTTGACGATTAAAAGAAAAGTTGAGCATGCCAGAACAGTAAAGCTGTTAAATATTCTATAGGTGCGCGCTGGACGTGGCGAGAAAGTTAAGAAACGTGACAGAAATTGGCATTGGTTGGTCAGACATCGGCCAGTGTGCTACGCGGCGTGATTGTAAGTTTTCGCAGATCTCCATCACATTTGCTAAAAAGCAAAAGATTCCGAAAGACTCGTCGATGCCAGTTCTAAGCTGCTTTACCAGACGCTTCTCGTGGAAAGCAAGAGGTGAAGAGTAAGAGGAAGGAGGAGGGAGAATACGGTACACAGGCAAATGCAGAAAACGCGGGGCCTGACTGCATGTGCGTGGTGAAATGATGAAGTTTTCGAATTTCAAAAAAAGTAAAAACAGTGCGCCAATTTAAATCTTTCAGAAGCAATGAATACATGCAATTTTATGTGGACTCAAAAATAGTAGAGGACTGAAGCGTGCAGAAGTTTTTAAATGCAATCTACCCCGACAAGATGCCTCCCAGCCCTCCACAGTTACATAGACGAAACGAAACGGTGAAACCATGTGTACCAGACCCAAATTCATTTTCCGGCAAAACACAGGCATTTCACTGCTGAATGTCTGTCACCGACTCGGAAAATTTATGGTTTAGTTACGAAGAATGGCAAGTTGTTCATAATAATTTTAAGGCCTGTTACGTAGAAATTTTTTTTAACATACACGTACAATGTACGGTTTAGCTACACAGAATTTTGTGCTAAAAAAATAGTTGATTTGCGTTATGCAGGCTTTCAACATGCCTCTAAGGTAGCATGTAGAGGTATTTAGTACCAGGATTTGAATTAGTATTTCTAACCTGCAGGGCGTGCGAGTCAACCAGTTCAACTACACCTTGTTGTCCATGGCAAGTTCATAATTTGAATAGCACCCTTTATATGAAAAAGGATTTTTTAAGCGTGGCAAATATATTTCTCCCTCCTCAAAATTTATACCTTTTATTTTAGTTGATATATCACTATTAAAAATTATTAATTTTTTTTTAAATAGTAATTAACATTAGCCTCTATAAGTATATAGTAATTTAAGATTAATTTTATTCATATTTTAATAATAAGAAATCTAAAATAAATTATTAATAAACTTATCATTTGAAATGATGGTAAGGTATCTATTTTTGAAGTTGTAAGCTCTTGATTTGAGCTTGGGCATAGCTACTTAAAAGAGGTTCAACTGTCATTTATCCACCAATCCCCTTAAGACCTCACCTTGTCAAGATGAGCATTAAGCCTTTAGGTGATGATCCCTTTTAAAGTAAAATATCAATACTAATACATATGAATTAGTGTACTAAAAATTAATTTCAGTATTATTAATTTACTTTGGTGGTTACCATATTTTAGGTCATATCTGCTTTTCTAGAAATGATCGACATAAAAGATGTACTTTTATAAAATACCTTTGTTAGATAAAGACTAATTTTTATGTTCAACTTTCCAAATGTAGAGTACTTACCAAAATACCCTTTATTAACAAATAACAAGGCCCTTTAAGGGTAATGCACCCTACAAGTTTTTAGCTAGATTGTAAGATCATTATTTAGAATTGAAACTCAATTTGAAACTGAAGTTTAATTATATGGTAGTAGATTATAAGTGTTTATACAAAATATACAAGAAACCATAATTCTTAATACAAGAAATGTAAGCAATGTTAATAATTCAAAAAAAAAATTTAATTGTATGTACACCCCAACACATAGCTAATATGATATATTAAAAGAATTATAGAATAATATAAAAATACCTAAAATATGTCTCAATTAATATATTTTTGCAATGAGCTTTAAAATTAAAACTAAATTTCTTTTACATCCACTAAGATCCTAGGAATTTATTAAGCATATTTCAAAATTCTTTATTATAAATTTGTTTTTCATTACTTAGTGTAGCATATTGGAGTCAAACCTATAACCTAGGTTTTTTAGGAAAAGACTCTTACCAATAACCAAATGCTTGATGCCTCTTATGAAGGATAAATGATGAGCGGCGAGGTACCCCTATGCTCCACGATACGAATATGAGCATGTACACACGATCTGGTCGAACTCCGTGGATAGACTAGTTGTGGCACCTAGACAATTATACATTGATTGCACTTCATTGTCTTCCCACCTAAACTAGTATTTGTTTTATCACGTATGGTTTAGTCCAAAGTGAGGTGTATGATGTGATTCTAAACTAGGCTACTCCTAGAGACAAGGGAAAACAATCTTGATTAAGCTAATAGGCAACATAAAGTAAAATCTAAACTAGCCTAAGTGCGATGAGCATCCGTCCTTAATCATCCGTATGCATCTTGGACCTCGTGTACTACTTCTGGGATTTCCAAGCACACATTACTTAAGCACTACTAGATACATTACTAGGTTACCAAGTAGTTACATTTAAATGTTCGTGATTAAGTCGTACTCATTCCGCGTTAGCAATAGGAAGTGTAATTAACGATAAAGGAAATATTAACTAGATAAACAACAATTAATAATAAAAAATTAAAGTAAATAAAAGCTAAGTAAATAAGAATGAAAGTGAGAGTAATTAATTGCTAAGTAGACTATGGTCTAATCTAGCCTAACATAAGTAACTGTTTTCACTTCCCAAACACATCTTGAACTTCATGCAAACACTGCTGGGCTATCAAACGCTAATCGTTTCTGAGCTACTAAGTGTCACACATATGCTCGAAGGGGTCGTGCTTGTGTAATTTAACAATTTGCTTAATTGATCAAAATGAATTGCTGTGCTAATAAAATGAATGTAAAGCGCATAAAATGAAATGAAATAAAATAAATGCATAATAAAATAAAATAAAATAAATGTGTAAGAAAAAAAATCTCAAGTGTTGCAAGGATGAATCAAAGAGCTCGTCTTTATTGCCAACGCACTATTGTGCTCAGGTACATCAATGCTTGGACAAAGATCCATCCACACTTAGACCTCCTGCTACGGGCACTTGGAAAATATTCTAAGTTTTGAATGGACAAACTACAAGAGTTTCCCTACTTGACTGCTAAATTTTTTTTTCCAATTTTGTGCCTAGGCATTGTATTTATAGACTTGGGAGTAACTGCTCTAATAATTAGACTAATAGCTCTAATAATTAGAATAACTGCTAGAGTAACTACTCTAATAATTAGAATAACTGCTAGACTAACTGCTTCATCATACCTCCATGACTGAATGAAAACTCGTCCTCGAGTACAGAAGAAGAGGAACAAGTTCTTTACAAAATATATTAGGGGGATGTGGACTTATTTGATTGACATGCAGAGTGACACAGAGAAAATAGACAAATATAGAAGTTCCCGAGCATACAATATTACAATTACGTACAAAATTGGTGTTCATAACAATTAGGAAAGAACACCAATGGATCCAAAGGACATCCAACCCCTCTTGTCAATAGAAGAATGAGGGAGAGGTAAAAGAGATCCAATGGTCATGAATAATCTCTCGTGGGTGATATGGTTGCATCCTCCTTGGTGACAGCAGTCTTGCTTCCAATCCATGCTTCCCACTGCAATCACAACAAAACCAAGGATTAGTATATATAGTACATAAATAATGGCTGAACACCTTCTCTCGTCGATGATTTTATCTAGCCAAGTTGTAATTGTGATAGATTGCTTGCTTGATATTGTTAGTGGAAAGACTAACGAATGGGTTAAATAATAGAAGTGATCCATACAATTTAGAGAAAGCTTGACACAAGGAGTAGTGGAAATAGGGTATTCACAACAATAAAAAGGAATTCATTATAAACAATTGTGAAGGTGCATACAATTTGGATGACATGGATGGGGTAAATAAAAAGAATTTGATTGTAACAATGTCTAAGGGTAAAGAACTTAACTTAATCAAACCAAAAGATATGCAAGTGGGTCCTCCCCAAAGCAAGCACAGGCCTTTTATGCCCTTGCATAACTTCAAAACAAGGAGTTTGTGGGCTCCATGGATGATTAATGATTACAAAAAGTTAAGTGCAAAAACCTGAAAGTAACTGACTTAGAAATCGGACACATCAAACCAGAACATTGAATCAAAACATGAAACTGGTAGCGAGGTGAGACATGGAAAGCATAGATGGATGACAGAGAGAGTAGAATGGAATTCCTAATTATGGTCACATATAGTCCCTTGTGGAGTTTGTGATTAAATGGCTTGGTAGGATCCATCCTTAGTCCAGATCAAAACCAACCACTTTCAGTGACTTCGCATCGATATTCTAAGGCAAGTCCATCCCCTGAGGCACAAGAATGCTCCCACAAAACAAACACCATTCCAAATAGGAGAGAAGGTGGGAAGTGTGAAAGGGCCTTAGCTAGAGGAGACAAGACAAGTCTCATAACTAGTGCTTGTAGCCCTTTTATTTGGTCTAAGGGTGTGCTTTGAATTCCCATGTTTTTTTTTTGAATGGGAACCACACCATGCAAAGACCCATGCGATTTTCACATTTGTTTTATCTAAGGGATGTGCTTTGAATCCTCATCTTTTTTTTTTGCGATGAGGACCATACCATGCAAGGACTTATCTGACTTCCTATTGTGAAATGATGTGGAATGGTAACAAGTTTATGAGAACACTCCTGCACACAGGAAATAGAAAAGCACAAAGAATACTGCATCCCTTTGAAGCCACACCCTATCCAAACCTTTGATTCCTTTCTAATTTCAAAAACTACACAAGTCATAAATTTATTAAAGTTTCATTAATGAAAAGAGATTGCATGCTTCCAAAATAAGGAAAACTGTAGAGTAAGTGGATGGGTGAATGATGTGGACTCACTGCCTGTTACATGAAAAGAAACCATGTCCTAGTCATCAATAACGACAATCAAAGTCAGAAACCAAACATCAACAATCAAATTACAAATGAAACATACCACCATTGAGTAGCACATTACCATTGTACTTGGCACCTTATTAGCAAAAACAGTAGAGAATTATACCAAACATAAGAAAATATAAAGAAAGTAAAAGAGTATTCAATAAATATTAAATATACTAACGATGGTGTAAAACAAAAACTTAGAAAAGATCAATAATCCTGAAAAATAAAAAGATGTAAAACAAATAATATGAAAACAGAAAGTTGTAAAACCAAAAATGTGTAAAACAAAAAGTCAAAAGACACTTAAGAATCCTAGAAATTAGAATGGGGGGAGGGGGGGAGGGGGGGCGGGGTAACCCCCACGACTAAACATTTGGTCATGGCTAGGATTAATAAATAGAAAATTTGGATCCATGCATGTTGGAAATATTGGGATCTTGTCATATTCAAACCATTAGGCGTATTTTGGTGTGGTGATAGGAATGTACCCAAATTGGGGTTCACACACTTGATTAAAGTAGGCATAGTGGGGTAGATTATAAGATGTGGTCATGTGATAAGAGCTGATCCACCATGGCACCTGTGACCATAAGATGACATGCAAGGATTGATATGTCTCCTATTGTGGTTATATTCATTGTGTTGCATGGTTGTTGGAGTATTGATTGGTGGCCTAGATAAGGTAACATGAGGCATTGAGTTTGAAGAGGAAGATGCATCATAGTGTTGGGCTTGTGCTAAGTTGAAGGATGCAGTGGTTTTAGAACCATATTGTCTCTTTCTATGGCCATGCCTAAAGAAAGGATGCTTTCGACATTGTGGAGAACTCCCACTATTATTGACAGTAGCAACACAAGTAATGTTCATGGGTTGGTGTTGTGGTGCAAAACCTTTTGGTACTACTACTGGCGATGTAAGAGGAGGTGAAGGATGAAAGCATTGAGATCAAGAAGAAGTATAAGGAACATGAGGTGGTGATCTCGTAGGAGAGGACATGGGTTGATGATACTTGGGAGAGTGATAATGACGAGGTGAAGTAGAGGATGTTGATCTAGTTGGAGAAACAGTGTGTTGAACATGATAAGCGCTTGGTTTTAGATGGTACGAAGGGTGTGGCCAGTTTGGTAATTTCCTTCCCCATGATAGGGGGTTTTGCCACTACAGTTGAGCACAATACTGAAGCTAGTAAGAATTTTTGCCCATAAAGTTGTGGAATAGGAATGCACCCAACCATGTACTTCTATACAAAATCTGGATGTAACATTCTTTCCCAATGCTCATGTAGATGTGACAAGATTGGGCATTGGCCTTTTGGGTGATAGTACATGCAAACATTGCATTGATACTTATGTTTTGTGATTGAGCCCCTATCCTCATTTTGTTCAGCCTTTCTTTTTGATTGTCGAATGGTGTTTTGTCCTCTTTCTAGGTTTGGTATCCTTTGTTTGTTTTGGTTGTCAAAGTTATCTTGCATGGGTCTCCCTCTAATAATGTTTGCATATTCTCTACATTTTTCATGTACCCACTTCGTCATCTTGTTGATCTTTGCCTCGATTTCATTTGGTGATTTTAGTATTGGCAAAGGTAAGGGATGGTTTCACCTCCTCGAGGTGAGTTGATTTCTTCTCTTTATGATTATGGACCTTTGTTACTTCAAGAGTTTGTTCCTGTTGAGATTTTTCAACACTCTCCCATTTGGCTATTTCTCCTTCTTCTTTTGTTACTTGCTTAATAAGCTCTTGAAATTTATGGGTTCATAGTTCATATAGTTGACCTAGGGCATAAATCCCTAGGGTCTCCCTTGTTTCATTATGGAGCCCATCCATGATGTGATACATTAGCCTTTCCTCAAAGAACCCATGGCCTGGGCATTTGTTTAACAAAGAGTAATATCTTTACAAGGTCATGTCCAAGGGTTCATGTTACCCTTGTTTCCACTCCTAGATTTGTCTCCTCAAGGCTAACACTCTTGCATAGGTTTGATATCTTTCATTAAATATTTCTACCATTGTGGACCAACGATGAATTGATTTCAACTTTAAAGACCTATACCATACTTTTTCTTGGCCAAAAAATGTCATAGGGAAGAGCTTAAGTCTTTGCCATCCATTATCAATGTTGTCAATACACAAGCATCATAGAAGGCCTGTAAATGATGTTATGGGTCTAAATCATAGCCTTTTGAAAACTTGGGAAAGTTGTTTAAATCAAGCGTAGGTAGATGGATTTCCGTATGATGCCTACAAGATATTCGAATGGCCTCTTGTATATGCATTAGGTTCTTAGTGGCCAGTAGGGGTTCATTGTCACTAAGTAGGTTATGAGTTTGTGAGTTGGGACAATGTTGTCTTTGTTCATGTTGGCATTCCTAACTTTTCCCATGGGTTCGATTTTTATTTCTATGCTGACCCCTTGAGGAATAGTCATTCGTGTCACAACTTGATGTTGAAAGAGCAGAGAAAGAGAGGGAACTAAAAAACTCATCATGACTTTTGTAAGTCTCCCAATCATCCCTTGATGTACTCTTGTTACCCATTGAGAAGGTCCTAGGCTTTATGGGCCTCCTCATTCTAGGGGATGGCCCATCTTCACTAGAGGTGTTTGAGTTGGATGATAAAAGTCCTTGAGTATCGTTGTGGTGTCTATGAACATATGAAACTCTTGCATAAGATTGAGTGCTCCAAACCTCTTCGTTGGTTCTCCAATGAATTACCTCGTTAGATGTTGTGTTATCACTATCTTGCAAAAGAGACATGGTTGTGAATTGTATGTGATTTAATTGAATTTAATTTCTTTGTCTGAAAGATATATTGTTAATACCTTGTTATAGCAATCTTGTATGATATAACTAATCTAGATAACTAGCACCACCCCCGGTAATGGTGCCACTAATGAGCAACAAAGTACCCTTATGCTCAATCATACGAATACAAGCATGTACACACGATCCAGTTGAACTTGGTAGACATACTATTTGTGGCACCTAGATAATTATATGTTGATCATAGTTCACTGTCTTCCCACCTAGACTAGTATTTGTTTTATCATGTATGGTTTAGTCTAGAGTGAGGTGTATGATGTGATTCTAAACTAGGCTACTCCTAGAGACAATGGGAAACAATCTTGATTAAGCTAATAGGCAACATAAAGTAAAATCTAAACTAGCCTAAGTGCGATGAGCATCCATCCTTAATCATCTGTACGCATCTTGGACCTCGTTTACTACTTCTGGGATTTCCAAGCACACATTACTTGAGCACTACTAAATACACTACTAGGTTACTAAGTAGTTACACTTAAATGTTTGTGATTAAGTCGTACTCATTCTGCATTAGCAATAGGAATTGTAATTGATGATAAAGGAAATATTAACTAGATAGACAACAATAAATAATCAACAATTAAAGTAAATAAAATCTAAGTAAATAAGAATGAAAGTGAGTAATTAATTGTTAAGTAGACTATGGTCTAATCTAGCCTAACACAAATAACCATTCCCACTTCCTGAACACATCCTAAACTTCATGCAAACAGTGCTGGGCTATCAAATGCTAATCATTTCTGAGCTACCAAGTGTCACATGTATGCTTGAAGGGGTCGTGCTTGTGTAATTTAACGATTTGCTTAATTTATCAAAATGAAATGCTACACTAATAACATGAATGTAAAGTGCATAAAATGAAATAAAATAAAATAAATGCATAATAAAATAAGATAAAAGAAATACATAAGAAAATAAATCTCAAGTGCTGCAAGGATGAATCAAAGAGCTCGTCTTTATTGCCAACACAATGTTGTGCTTAGCTACATCAATGCTTGAATAAAGATCCATCCACACTTAGACCTCCTATTGCAGGCACTTGGAAAATATTCTAACTTTTGAATGGACAAACTACAAGAGTTTCCCTACTTGACTGCTAAAACCTTTCTTTCAACTGTGTGCCTGGGCACTATATTTATAGACTTGGGAGTAACTGCTCTAATAATTAGAGTAACCGCTTTAATAATTAGAATAACTGCTAGAGTAACCACTAGAGTAACTACTCTAATAATTAGAATAACTGCTAGAGTAACCACTTCATCAATAAACTAAAAGGATGGTGGTGTCTCATTGTTGGTATTTTATAGTTATTTATTTCATATTTTATATTAGTCTAGGGTTATAAAAATAATGTAAGAATATGGTAAAAATGCATGTTAAATGGATATTTGGGGTTTATTCTATTTATTCTCTTATTTTATCTTGAGCACCAAGAACCCAATCTTAGGTGATGTAGGTTAATTCTAGTATTTCTTGTTAACTTCAATCCCATGACATAGCTATTGATGGATCATTTAAATCCTTATGAATACATGTGATTTGATCTTAGAATTAGATTATTACTTTTGGAATTTCCCAACCATGGACTTATGTTTATAAATACCTAGCAAGGTTGGCTCTATTGACATCAATTATGCATCTCTCTCTCTCTTTCATACTCATGCTTGTAGCTATGTGTAGCAGATCTCTTGGAAGCTTCTAGATCTAAAGCTATAGCTTCTTGAAGAAGCTTTTTCTCTCAACTAGTTTTTCAAGGTAAAGGAAATGTTCTTTCTTACATGATTTTTATAAGTGTATTTCCTTTTAAATATACGTTCCTTTTTAGAAATATTTCACACCTTTCTCTATTATTTCTAACCCTAGTTTATTATTGTATTTATCATAATTTACCATTTTTGCATTTCAACCTCATCTTTCTTCTACATCATCTCCTCCCAATGGTTATGGTGGTGGCACTCTTTCCAAGCATTGTAATCTAACTCGTAATGGATCCAAGGGTTGTGACAAAACTTTTCTTTATTTTTTGGAATAGTGAATAATGACAATATTTAACAAAAATAACAACTTTATTTGGTTGTGCCTAGTGAACATTTCAGACATGTATGGATGTATTCGAGGTGTTAAGAAGTTAGGAAAATAGCTATAGGCTATTGATATTGGTCAAATGATCATAGTAAAGTTGACTTTGGAGTAGGACCATGAACCTAGTGCCATGTAGCCAATATCAGTAGGGTTTCATTAACTAACATAATTTACAAGAATTGTTGATATTGGCTAGCTGATCATGTTAAAGTTGAATTTGAAGTGGGACCATTAACCTAGTAGCATGTAGTCATAACAAGCCTAGGTAATAGTAGGGGCTAGTATTTAGGGTAGTTGAAGAGTTGATATTAGCCATATATGTATTCCAATATTTGGACATTCATGAGGGCTGGTCTAGATACGCGAGGTTTTACACCATAAAATCCTTGATGGCTAGTTCAAGCTAGCATCCTAACATCTAATACTAGAAACTCATAGGAACATCACTAGAAAATTAAAATCATGAGTTAATGATAGAATTATGAATTAATGATAATGTTAATGGTATTAGTGAATGGATAAGTTAAAAATTTATGTTTTAGTTAATGATTTGATTAATCAGCATTTATTGTTGGTTCTTATAGTGTGTTTTGCAATATGAGCCCTATCTTCCATATTCATTCTAAGTAGCAACAAGGTAATTTCCTCTACTATGAATGTACTCTAACCCTTCCTACATGTTTTGAATATAGATTTTAATTGAAAGCTTAGATAAAGTTTATAGGTGATGATCCAAATAGTGGATTAAAGTGTCCAATTAAAGCATTGGAGATTTAGATGATGTGTAGCAAATAAAGGATGTCAGCTTATTCTATTATTGGAGCCATATCATGGATTTGTAAATGGTCAATGTAGTTATCTTTTATATCTTATGTAACATTGCTCAAAAATGATTTGTATTTGAGATGTTGATGTATCCTTACATAGATATTATAAAGTGTTTAATCTATATGATTTATTCAAGTATGCATACTAAGTTATAAAGTTTTCATACTTGGTGTATTAAGTTTCTCAAATGATAAATTTTTGGATGTTGAGTATTTTATGGATTTGTAAGTAATTAATTCATGTCCCTTTAGCAATTTTGTAAATTTATCTATGGTTAATTTCAGGGTGTAACACTGTAAAGCCTCATGCTCTGCAAGTATCATTGAGTGTTATAAGATTTAGATGTGGAGAGACTTAGGACATCCTATATCTTATGGGCTTGTCATTGATGTATTTATGATTTTGTATTCCTATGTAATTTTCATATATTCATTGTTAATAGAGATATTTTTAGTGATGTTTTCATTTCTACATATATTGTATGTAAATTAAGATTTTGAATTCGATGTGATTATGTATGTTTTTGGGGTTTGATCATTGTAAATGGTTCATTAAATTATTAAAATTGTACTAGCTTTGGTATTAAATATTTAGATTGAAATACCTAGACCTTGTAATAATATGTTTGAAATTCATTCTTAGGCTCCTTGCATGCCTAATTGGATGAATTTCTTGATGTTTGAGGCCTAATTTGTGTCTAGATTTATGAGATGGTATCTATTATATCTTCAATTAATGTTGATTGCTCTTGATTTGTAATTGGGTGTTGAATCTTATTTTGAATTTCTTGGGAAACATGACCCCTAAGAAAAAATTTGTTCCCCACCTACTAACAATTTTATGAGTAATGAAAAAACCAATAAAAATAGAGATAATGTATGCTATTAGGTTAAGATTATTTATCAATAGTTGTATCCTTATTATCTACAATTTACCTTTATTCTACACCAAGATGAACAAAATGAGATGGAGAAACCTAAAAGAGAACATTGTATTACCACCTAATCATGTAACCCCATCAATGCTCATTCTATTGTTAATCAAAGTTGATTGGAAGTTACTATAATTGAATATAAAGTGGTTGACAAACTCTTGAAGCCTTACTAGCTCATTAAGGCTCAAATTTGGAAATACCATTTCACAGAGGCACATCATGAAGTAGGAAAGAATAAAGGAGCTACCATTTCACTAACTTCATAGTCCAAAAAGGAGAACTTAAAATATCATTCAAGGAGATCAAATTCCCCATTCTTCATTATAGATAAAATAACCAATGTGTAGCTATGTTGAACCTTAGCAAGAAACTATGGAAAGGGGAGAACATGACCGAATACGAGAACCTCTAAATCTAGATCTTCAAGTAAGCCACCAAAAGACAATTAAAAGGGTTATGCCATGAGAGCAAGTTGACATGGCTATTCTAGTTCTCCCTCATCTTCATCATCCTTATTGTCAAGCTCTGATAAGAATAAGTATAGGTCATAAAGAAGAGGTTAAGATAAATAACCTAGTGGTAACTATGTTTAAGATCATAATAGGAATGG
The DNA here is from genome assembly GCA_015680685.1 of Gnetum montanum. Lineage (NCBI taxonomy): Eukaryota > Viridiplantae > Streptophyta > Gnetopsida > Gnetales > Gnetaceae > Gnetum > Gnetum montanum. The sequence continues at coordinate 171,467 of MNCI01016861.1, read as the reverse complement.
ACATAAGCATGGTGATTGATGAGCGGCTAGGTACCCCTACGCCCAACCATACGAATCACGGGCGTTCACACGCGACTCGGTCGAACTCCGTGGACAGGCTAGTTGTGGTATCTAAATAGTTACATGTTGATCACAGTTCACTATCTTTCCACTTGGACTAGTATTTTCTTTGTCACGTATGGTTTAGTCTAGAGTGAGGTGTATGATGTGATCCTAAACCAGTGCTACTCCTAGAGACAATGGAACATAAACTTGATTAAACTAATGAGTAATAGGAAATGAGGTCGAAGCTAACCTAAGTGCGATGAGCATCCATTCCTTAATCATCCGTACACATCTTGGACCTCGTGCACAACTACTACTGGGATTACCAAGCGTAGATCCTAGGTACGCTATTGGGTTACCAAGTAGTCATAGTTAAATGCTCATGATTAAGTCATACTCATTCCACATTTAACAATAGGAATAGTAAATGATGATAAATAAATATTAACTAAGAAAACAATAAATAAAAATAAGAATTAACAATAATAATTATGCAGTTAAAACTAAGTGAATGTTGTAATGATGAAGTAATCTCGATCTTTATTTTCAATCATGTGCATGTCCAAGTACGTCACACTCAAATAAAGGTGTCGTACAATTACAAGCATCACACTGTGGGCATGCACTTGGGAAAACAATCTAAATCCTATGAAAAAAAATGCAAGAGCTTCATTACAACTAACTCGAAGCTGCCCAAATGAGGCGGAAGGCCCTCTTATTTATAAGCCGAGATAGGTGGCTGCGTAAACGAGGCCACGTTGATGCAGGAAGGCTACGTCGATGGGGCCGCATATACGTGGCCTAGTCGATGCATTGACTATATAGCACTTCATCATACCCCCACGATTGAGTAAAAACTCATCCTTGAGTCAAAGAAAGTGAGGAAAAAGCTCAGTTGAATACATAGTGGATAGGTATGGGATTATTAACTGACTAGAAATTTATTCATGTTGTAATGGATATGACAAAACTGGGACATAGACATAAAATGACAAAATTTTTGGAACTCATGGGGTTCCTGGTAGTGGTGGCTCCTCCATGGGTGCCTTTTCTTTGTTCTGTGTGTCAGGATTCTAAGATTGATACCATTGAAGAAGCACCTGATGTTTCTCCTCTTCTATTTGAGGATTATGAGTCATCCATGCTGATGTTCCAATGTTTGATGGAGTCGGCACTTTTCATGGACATGGCAGCTGCGGGAACACTTGATTGGCCTTGACATGCCATGCCACAAATAGTCGTCATTCCTCTTCATAGGCTCAGGCCTTGACATCTCCTCCCTTTGCTTGGATAGATTATGTAGTAACAGGAGTTTCATGATGGATGCTGAATGATGGACTTCTGCTCTGCATGTTTTGCATGAGGTCCTTCGCGTCTGCCTCTCCCAGGTCATTCGGTTGCACCTTGAGAAGGTCCTCCTTGTTGCCTCCTTTTAGGGCCATCTATAATCACACAAAGATCAATTGTTAGTAAAGGTTATGTGAAAAGAGTTCAATGATTTCATACCTTACTTATTGTCTTTAATAAATGTTTAATTCCTTACTTAGTGTGATTTTAGAGTTAGGAATGTGTGCGAGGAAGTTTCCCTAAAAGTTTAATGTCAGACTTGGTTTTGAGGAACGTTTGATAAAATGATGATAAAGGAAAGAATAGATTTGGCACTAAAATACTCGGAGGGTATAAGATGATGTGGTGGTGTGCAACAAGTACAAATTATAAAGTTATGCAAGTGGGTCCTCCCCAAAGTAGGTTCCAACCTAGATGCCCTTGCGTAACCACATCTTAAGATGTTTGTAGGCATTAAAAGGGTTAAATGTAATCTATACCGATGCAACAAAACACACACATGTTGATACCATCGTGATGAGATATGAATTCAATGTTATACAAGACACGAGTCACAAATACATGAATAGTGAGATGGAATGAATCAGAGAAGGGGTTGTAGAGATTAGGACGTGAGGTAACTAACTCAAGGTACAATGAATCCTGTGTGTAAAGCATGATTAAGGTGTCATTAACCTGTCATTCCAAGATCAGAACCAAGTCCATTCCTCTGATTAGTGACATCACATCATTTCATCCAATGATGGACAACCATAAGAGCACCATGACAGTAAGGCGTACGATCACTTGACATTTTGTGCAAGGGAGGAGTGAGTTGAAACTTGTTTGCGGCATACTTTTTTTTTATTTTTTTGGGGTTTGGCACACTTTCTTCTCCCTCTCTTCTCTCTCTCTTTTTTTTTTGTTTTATTGGGTGCCTTTAATACTCTTACTCCCATTTTTCATTAGATCTACAAGGATCTTAGTACAACCAAGCTGCATGATAGCACCTATAGATGTCACCAAAAAGAATCCACAAGTTCCCTTGATGTCACACCCTAGTCATTCCCTCTTAGTCCATCATTCTTCACTTTGGGCATAATGAACACAAAATTAATTTTAAGTTTCAAGAAATCTCAAGAATATCATTGTACCCTCGAACAAAACCTCCTAT
>MNCI01016861.1:155574-168089 GCA_015680685.1 Gnetum montanum | reverse complement strand
TGCTGTTGATAGTAGTAGCACAAGTAACGTTTGCGGGTTGGTGCTACGGTGCAAAATCTTCTGGCATAGCTGGAAGTGATGTAGAAGGGGGTGAAGTATGAGAATATTGAGGTTGAGGAGAAGTGTAAGGCACATGAGGTGGTGATCTTGTTGGAGAGGACATGGGTGGATAGTACTCGGGAGAATGATAACGATGAGGTGAGGTAGAGGATGCTGATTCTATTGGAGAAATAGGGTGTTGAACATAATAAGCATTTGGTGCTGTGACATACAAAGGGTATGGTCCAATTGGTCGTGGCCTCCCCCACGACTGAGGTTTTTGCCACTGTGGTTGGACATAGTATTTTTGTACGAACTCTGGATGTAACATTCCTCCCCAATGCTCATGTAAATGTGACAAGATTGGACATTGACCTTTGAGGTGATCATACAAGAAAATATTACATTGATACGTATGATTGGTAGTTGAGTTCTTATCCTTATTCTCTTCTACCCTTTGTTTTGATTATCGCATGGTGTCTTATCCTATTTCTCGATTTGGCATAGTTCATCTTCTAATAATGTTGGCATATTCTCCACATCTTTCATGTACCCAGTCCATCATATTATTGATCTTTTCCTCAATTTCATCTAATGATTGCAAGATTGGCAAAGATGATTCCACCTCCTTGAAGTGAGTTGATTTCTCCTCTTCATGATCATGGACCCTTGTTGAGTTAAGATTTTGGTCCTGTTGAGAACTTTCAACATTCTCCCATTTGGCTATTTCTCCTTCTTCTTTCACTATCCTCTTAATAAGCTCTTGGAATTGATGGGTTTGTAGTTCGTATAGTAGGTTCCTCTTGTTTCATTACGAAGCCCATCCATGACATGGTACATTAGCCTTTCCTCGAAAAACCCATGGCTTGGGTAGTTGTTTAACAATGCATAATATCTTTCTAAGGCCATGTCCAAGGGTTCATGTTGTGCTTGTTTCCATTCTTGGATTTGTCTCCTCAAGGCTGACCCTCTTGCATAGGTTTGATATCTTTCGTTGAAAAGTTCTACCATTGTCGGCCAACATTGAATTGATTTTGGTTTTAATGACCTATACCATACTTTTGCTTGGCCAATGAGTGTCAAAGGAAAGATTTTAAGCTTTTTCCACCCATTATCAATATTATTCCATGTATAGGCATCGTAGAAGGGTTGTAAATGTTGTTGCGGATCTAAATCATAGCCTCCTGAAAACTTGGGAAAGTTATTTAAATCAAGCATGGGTAGACAACTTTCCTTACAATGCCTATGGGCTATTCGAATAGCCTCTTGTATTTCCGTTAAGCTTGTAGTGGCCAGTAGGGGTTCATCATCACTAGGTATGTTATGCTTTCGTGTGTTGGGATGATGTTGTCTTTTTTTATGTTTATAAGAAACCCCCACCTCGGGTTGCATACTCCAATCTTCATTGTCATAATATTCGTTGGTTCTCCAATGAATTGCCTAACTAGATGTGGCATTATTATAGTCTTGTGAGAGAGACATGGTTGTAAATTTGTGTGTGATTTAATTACAATTATTATTATTATTTTTCTAAAAGATATATCGCCAAGGCTTTATTACAGCGATCTTGTATGATGTAACTAATCTAGATAACTAGCACCATCCTCGACAACGATGCCAATGATGAGTGGCTAGGTACCCCTATGCCCAACCATACAAATCACGGGCGTTCACACATGACTTGGTCGAACTCCGTGGATAGTTGTGGTATCTAAATAGTTACACGTTGATCGTAGTTCACTATCTTCCCACCTGGACTAGTATTTGCTTTATCACGTATGGTTTAGTCTAGAGTGAGGCGTATGATGTGATCCTAAACTAGTGCTACTCCCAGAGACAATGGAACATAAACTTGATTAAACTAATGAGTAATAGGAAATGAAGTCTAAGCTAACCTAAATGTGATGAGCATTTGTTACTTAATCATCCGTACACATCTTGGACCTCGTGCACGACTACTACTGGGATTACCAAGCTTAGATCCTAGGTACGCTACTGGGTTACCAAGTAGTTACAGTTAAATGCTTGTGATTAAGTTGTACTCATTCCACATTTAACAACAGGAATAGTAAATGATGATAAAGAAATATTAACTAAGAAAACAATAAATAAAAATAACAATTAACAATAATAATTAAGCAATTAAAACTAAGTGAATGCTACAATGATGAAGTAATCTCGATCTTTATTTTCGATCATGTGCGAGTCCAAGTACGTCACACTCAAAAAAAGGTGTCGTACAATTACAAGCATCACACTATGGGCATGCACTTGGGAAAATAATCTAACTCCTACAAAAACAAAATGCAAGAGCTTTGCTACAACTAACTCGAATCTGCCCAAATGAGGTGGAAGACCCTCTTATTTATAGGCCGAGATAGGCGGCTATGTAAACGAGGCCACGTCGATGCAGGAAGGCTACATCGATGGGGTCGCGTCGACGCGGCCGTGTATACAGGGCCTTGTATACGTGGCCTAGTCAATGCATTGACTATATAGCACTTCATCAATGACCATTATCATGATAAAAATAGAGACCATGGATACAAACATGGAAAAAGATACAACATATAACATAGAAGTGATCATCATAAAAGTGACTTGATTAATATCAAGGAACTTGTTTATATCCCTACCAAACATCAAAGGGATAATTTCATTAAGTGACCTGACTTGAACAACATTTCTAAGTTTGAGGATGGTTGTAATAAAAACCACAACATCATCTACAATCCTTCCATGATGTTTATAACTTGCAAAATATAGAGAATAATTGGCAGAAGCTCAAATTATTCCCAAGGAAATTCATAGAAGAAGTAGAGTATTAGTACTGATCCTTGGAACTTGAGTTTATTAGAAGGTAGGGTATAATACTTTTAATGATGAATATCAAATGTACTTTAGAGTATCTAAATTAAAAATATATATTCAAGGGTAGAAATAAGATAGCCATAAATCTCTTAATAAAGCCTTAGGTAAATACTATTCCTTATTACATAGGCACTTAAGCCATGACTTTTTCAAAGAAAGGAGTTGAGATATATCATAGATGAACTCAAAACAAAACATGAGAAACTCTTGGGGTCTATGCTTACTAGAAACTATAACAAATGAGGCTCAATCATATTCAAAGGCTAATAGATCATGTGGCCAAAGAAGAGGATGAATTTAAAAAGACAAAGAGAGTGTAGAGGTATATAGTAGGAATGCTTATCTTCATAAGGAAGATGTTCATGCTTGTGAGAGAAGGGAAGATAAGGATTTAATGGAGGAGGTGATTTAGTTCAAAACTTTGCTAATACAAAAATCCATTTTAGAAATTGTGGCAAAGCTAAAGAAAATGTAGGATTCAATGAATGAAAAATTTTATACTATACTAAAAATAGTATAGGAGAAAACAAAACAAGTCCTTACATGAGATAAGGACAAGAAAAGAAAAACAAACAAGGAAGGACATACACAGATGAAAAGGAAAAGCTACTAATATGGAGGAGGTTACTAACACAGATTTAACAGATAATAATGAATGTAACTTAGGCTACTATGAACATTGTAAGAGATGTTGCCCTATCATGTCACATTTACAAAAGTTAGAAATATCTACAATAAACCCAAAATTCATCAAAAAGTAGATTCCTACAAGATTATCTTATCCACAAGGCAACAATAAGTAGTTTCATAATCAATAATACTATCTAAGTGAAGCTTCACCTCAATCTCAGGAGTAATATTATTACTAGTGGTAAAACCCATAGATGTGGGGGATGCCACTACCAAGGTAAAATTATCCTTATTAACAGCTAGATGCATATGGCTATGATGTCTAGTAACGTATCTCACCTAATGGTGTAGCTTCTTAAACCCATTCCTTCCATTACAACTATCCACCAAAATACCACAAAGTTACAACTCCTAGAGCTAAATCACACTTTTGTTCTTTGCATCCCATGCATTCTCAACCATCACATACTCCTCTTCCTCCAATGTCACTTCCACAAATGCAATATGAGATGCCTGTATAATAATATCACAAAAATGCTACTAGAGTTATACATATGGATGTGGATGATAACTTTTAACTAGTTTTAAGCACAAGCCTCAAAATGTTTTTTTTAGACCTATAAGTCCATGTAAACCAATGCAATCATCGGTGGTTATGGATCCCATTTCATTGTCAACATAATCCAATCCTTTTGACAAGCCACCTTCAAACCAAAGTATGAGCATAATGACTATAATGTTAACCCATGTCATAATTGATTAAATCAAAACATGCAACCTTTCCAAGAAGAGAAAAGATCTTGGAAGCCCCTATATTTACTTGTAGATTTCTAGAAATGCATGTTGCAAAGATCTATTTGACTTAGGTTTTGATGTGAAATTGATGACCCAATAGATGTATAAAGCATGGAATCTACCACCACTTAAAAAGTGCACCATAAAGTTCAAGCTTGTAAATTCATTAAGCACTATTTTCTTGGGATAGATGGAGGACAATATGACCACCATTAGTGGGTGGTCCTACCTAGAATATTACTTTGTGGTTTAAGCATAATTATGAACAAGAATTTTCTATCATTATATAAATAGCTTAACTAAGCATACTTGATGTTAAGCTTAGGGTCGAATACCTTTTTTGTGAAAATTTTAAAGGAAAATAAATATGTAGTGATTGAGAAGAAAAGATTTCCATGCATCACTTATAGTGATATGAGATATAATTGCATGCAAAGATCTTGGATAATAAAATAGATAAGCATCACATCATTCAATTCATGTGAAGAAAAATGTATATGCAAAAGTATCAATGCAAAACAATCACTAAGTAAAAAAACATCTAGTAGCTAATAGTAGATGAGTGCTACAAGTCTATAATATGCATGGAATCACATGAAGTTTTCATAAATAGTTATGTTGATAGGATAGATAAGATGAAGCACATCATGTAGCAACTTTTCCAAGAAGAAAATAGGCAATAAGAATAGAAAAATTGGAAAAGTTAAAAATCCTAGAAAGAATTGAGTCACAATCCATAGAACCCAAAAAATTACTAGAATCTCATAAGTATGTATTTTTAGAAAATGACAAACTAGTGATTGTGAATGACTAACTCACACATGAACAAAAATAAATGTTACTTTAGGTAATTAACAAATGACCAACAACATTCGCATAGTCATATAATGAAATAAAATGGATTGATTTATGCATACGCCAACATATGATTTGTACAAATTCAGCCATGAAGCCTAAAGGTTAACTACAATGCAAGTTAATATTTCAAATTAAAAAAGGTTCTGAAGAAAGACATTTAAAAAGTTATACAAGTAGAATTTATGTAACCTATGATAAATAGTGAGTGGATAAGTCCACTTGTAATTGTACTTAAGAAAGGAAAAAAGTAGAGGATCTACATTGATTTTAGATTCTTGAACATGATAACTTTCAAGAAACATTTCTCATTGTCATTGATTGACTAGGTGTTGGCATAACTATAGAACATAAGTAATGTAGTTCTTTTGATGGTTATAGTGGTTGCAATCAAATTTAGATAACTCTAGAAGAATAGGTAAAAACTACATTCAAAACTTCTTGGGGAACTTTTGCTTATAAGAATATATTTGTTAACCTATACAATTCTCATGCAACCTTCCAATGCCTCATCCTCAAAATCTTTTAGAAATAGATTGGTAATGGCGTAGAAGTTTTAATGGATGAGTTTTTTACATATAGTTTTGATTTTGGGTAGATATTAAAATGTCTTGAGGAAGTCTTGAAGCATTGTTTAGAAATAAATCTTAAGCTTAACTAGCAGAAAAACCACTTGATGGTCTAAGAAGATATTATTCTTAGATACTAGTATTGGCGGCTGTTTGGGATGCGACCACCAACGAGTGTCCTCGAACAGGATTTAGGTGCTTGCTGGTCTTTGGCAACATCAAGGCCCAAATACCTCCAAATAGACTCAGTAGTTAATGTGAGTATGTGTGTGTGCTGTTGCAGTGTGCGGTTGTGAAAAATGAAACGATTGCGTTGTGTGTAAACTACAAATGACTTATCTTAAAGAGATTCAACCAACTTTGCCAAGTACTGTGAGTTGTTGAGAGTTCCTATTTTGTTCAATTGCCTAGTCTATGCGGTCCTTATAATACCTACTTGTAACAAATAAAATTTTGCAAAAAAATTTGAGCACAACTCTACGAATCTACTTCTAATTTTCCCCATATAAAGAGATAGTTCCACAAGAAAACTAGAAATAGAGCGAGATTTAATGGAAATTAGAGATAAGAGAAAAAGAAAGTAGATTTGTGTAAAGATCTCAAATATTTAAACAAGGTAAAATGATATGAGTAAACACTTTGCAATAAAGCTATCCCCAAATTCAATAACTACAAATTGTTCAAACTTCCAAGGCTCAAATAAGCAGTTTTTTCAAGACAATTCTACTATGCTACCCAAAAATTTACTGCGTAAATTATCACGTACGAGACTCCATTTTGGCTAGATAATAGATGTCAACAATTGTATTCAACAGAACCTTTAAAAGACTTGACAATTTTTGATTGAAATACCACAAAGATTCACTTTAAAGATAAAAGAAGCTATTCTGGTCCTATCAAAATACTAAAGATTTTCTAAACCCTCTTGACTATTGAATCGTTTAACGGCTTGACTACAAGCAGAGGCTCTCTTACAACAATCTCAATAGCAGTTCTTATAAGATGCACAATAATAAAATTCGCTACTAAAATGCTCTTAAGGCTTTCAAACACAAGCGCTTCTATGGAAAAATTTTAATAGAAATCTTCTATTATACAACAACAACAAAAAGAGCAATCTAAAAATCCCATAATTACTTGCCAAGGATGATACTATCTAAACCACTAGCTAAACAATTTAAACAAAATAAAAATAAAACATAACTCACAGGACTATGACAAAGAGGCTAAAATCTTTTCTTTAGCCAGNTCAAACGGTAGTTAGATTCTAAAATATCTTAGCTAACTTCTCTCCCAAGTAAAAGTTATAACTTGCCCAACAAGTTAGTAGATCTTACTTGCCCAACAAGTTAGGAGATCTTGCCCAACAAGTTAGGAAGTTGTAACTTAAAGTTTTGGAGAAAATAATGCTAACATTGGCATGTGTCTTTACACATTTTACAAATTAAAAATTAAAGCCAAGGTCTTCATACTATAGGAGCTTCATTCAATTTTTATTATTTTTTAATTAGTTTGTAAAATATTATTAACCACTGATGCTTTAGTAATTTTATAAACAGGTGGTAGTAATAACGTAATTTTGCATACACCTTAGTGTAAACGTGGGTGAAAGAGTCTTTGGAGTCAATAAGGCTGGAAAATAAATCATCTTCATCTTCCCTGCACTTTATTATTATTCATTCATTTATTATATATATATTTTTTATTTTTATTTTTGTGTTTTTTCCTTTGAACCCATATTTGGTAAATTACTATGTGGATAATGAGTAACAGTTGCAAGAACGGGCGGGAGTAATTAGCTGGTTCATTTTTTTCCATTCTTACCTCTACGTGAAACCCATAGAAACGGACACATGCTTTACCCAAGATCCAAGCGCTATTTCAGCCCAAAACAGTATGTGAACTGCCACCGTGAGAAGAGGCTCTGCTGCAGCCGATGGTTTCGGTGGAGGACTGGAACCGATTATCCACGTTACGGAGCCTCCATGACCATGGCATTTATCATGGTCATCTAGAAAGACCAAGAATTTGATTGCCACACCGTCGGCCATGTGAGCCAACCGCAGTGAAAGCAAACGCAGACGCGGGCCCAGTCAAGTTTTTGAAAATGCCATCCTCATTGATATGAGCAACGTGGCCACAAATGTCAGAGCTGACAGAAAATCGAACAGAAGGCCCAGTGCAAGAACATTTAGCATCAGTTTCTTTAACTTCAAATATTGTGCTTGTGACGGGATCAATTTTAGGTTCTCTATTCAAACGTTTCTTCAGCTGTACCTTTAATTGCATGCGATACTGAAATCCAGCACGGTATCTGGGATACATAAATATTTTTCGCTTTTGGAGCTTTGGCGGATTTGTTAGATCTTTGCAACTGCACCAGAAGCAACTATGGCATTTGTGATGGGAGTATTTTCAAATCTTCGGGTGCCTTTTTTTTTCTTTGGAAGTTTCCCGAAAGGTGCTGTCTGCGGTGTTTCAGGCGAGCGTGTTGGTATGATTCCTGTAAAAGTGTTCCTTGCTGTTGGTGAGGTCATCCAAAGGTTGCACCAGGTCGTGGTGGACACAATTGGGCTCAGGACAGATGTAGATGCACTTGCGCACTTCCTTGTTGGTGCGTTTTCTCAGCTTCTAGGGTAGGTTGTGGCCGCGTTTGTGCAGTTGCAAGTTTTGGTTTCACTGAAAATCCTTCTGGCGTATGTCGCACATAAATCTGCTGGTCACCCTCAGAGTCTTGGGCAATAACGCCATCACCCCTGCCTCCAGGTGCCATTGGCGATGGTGGAAACTACTACCACTGATGGAAGCCACTGTAGTGCTCAGATGAGGTGCTGGTGGTTGACAGATGGAGACTCTTTGCAAGGCCGATGAGAATGCCTTTCAGTTTTTCTTAACTCATAAAAATTTAACAATTGAATATTGCAAAACTAAGCATAAAAACAGTGCCCATGAAATACTAGGGACTAACAGTTTAATCAGTGAAGGCCTCCTTCAAATTTTGATTACTTAATCTCATTCTTCTCCACCTCTCCGGGGATAAGTCATAAGGTGCTCTTTTCCAGTTTAATCTCGTGCATACCAAAAACATCAACCCCATATTTTTAAATTCGAGACTTTTCCAATGGTTTTAAAATAGATTTTTTTGTTTATGAAGTTATTTTAAATATTACCTTTTGCTAGTATCTTCTTTTGCTGTTCCATGAAATTTCCAAATGTTGCCAACATTTCTGCCCACTTTAAAAAGGCTTAAGAAACTTATGTAGCCTCATTTCAAAACTGAAACATACTGAAACTTTCATAGAATTTTTATAGCTGAATAGAAATCGTTTTGGAGGAAAATTCCCATTAAACATAAGGTTTGATGGTATAAAAATCTCATTCCTAAGAAAAACAACAATAAACTGTACATTAGCTAGTCCTTCATGGACTATTCTTGAGATGGAAACTAAATTGTGAGGGTTACTCTAGTAGGAATCCTCATCTCTCTAACTATTTTATAGGAAATTTCTAATGTGATGAAGGCTGTTCTGTTGTTCTCTAGCTTGGTGGAGCTCTCAACTTGATCTAATGGAACTTTTTCTTCAGCACTCTTTTCATTCTCTTTTTCGGGTGTACTCTTGTGTTCTTCCTCATTGGGTCCTTCATTTTCCTCTTTGGATATGAATGCTTCTTCCCATGTCCATGATGACTCTTCATTGGTTGGTTGCTTTTCACTTTTCTCCTCTCCTTTGGTGCAATCTTGGTATTGCCCCCAAACATTTGACTCTATCTCCAAACCTCTTATGAGGAAAGAAAATTCATCGGACAACCAAGCCATGAAAGGACACTCTTTCAGAGCTCCACATGATCCAGCTTTTAGGTAAGCCTTCAACACATGTTCAGGGCAACATTCCATCACATATGGAATAAAAGGCTTTCTCGTTACTCTTCCAAACTCCATCTCCTCTTTCAAATTAGCTCTCTCTTACTTGCTCTACTCAACTTGAATTGAAAGATGATGAAATCCTAGGCAACCCAATCCTCTTTTTATAGGTGCTAGAAATTTCAAATTCCCCCCAAGAGTCCTCAACCAAGTTTCCTTCTTTTTAGGCATTCTAACCATTTGTCACAATCCTCACTAAGTGGTGGATGAGTCACCTTCTCCACTTGTCATACTTGTAGAATTCCACTTGTTTTACTTGAAGGCTTCCACTTGCCTTACTTGAAGGAAAACTATTTTCTAATTGAAATAAATTTTGCTAAATATATTTACTATTATAATATACTATCTACTTATCTAATTATATGTCAATAGCATAATTAAACATAATAATTAATACTATATTCCTAGTAATACTAGTAATATTATATCCAATAGTATATACATATATTACTTTGTGTAAGAACATCTTCAAGTTGAATGCAATTGTCCCAAATAATGTTTTATATGCAAAACATTATATGGAAATTGCAATTCCAGGCCATCCAAAGTTGATAATTTGTAAGTATCCTCTGACAATTGCTTTGTAATTTGAAAGGGACCAATCCATGTCAGGGTAAACTTATTCGGTTTCTTCATATTCCATAATAGGACAAGGTCTCCTATATTGAAATTTCTTTTCAAAGCTTTCCTATCAAACTATCTTTTAACTTGAGAGGTATTCTGTAACAAATTATCTCTTGCTTTATCTACTTCAGCTTCTTTTTTAATAAGAAAAGTTATGAAACTTTTATCTTTATCAGTTTTTTCAATATATCTTTGTACAAGTTCAGAAGGTGAGCTTACAATCTTATTTGTAATTCTTGCTGGCAAACCATAAACTAAGTTATATGGTGATGCCCCAATAGCTTTCTTGAATCTAATTCGATTTGACCATAATGCGGATTGTAGATAATTGATCCAATTTCTTGGATTCCCATCCATCGATTTCTTGATATAAGTGATAAGCTTTTTATTGGTGGATTTTGCTAGGCCATTTCCTTGAGGATAATAGTTTGATGAGGAAAATAAGAAAATATATTTTTTTGATGCCCATTTGATAAACTCTTTGGATTTGAAGGTGGGTCCATTGTTTGACACTAACACTTCGGGTAGACCAAATCTACTTAGAATGTAGTCTTCTAGAAACTTAATGACATCTGATGCTGAACTTCTTTTTAGAGCCTTTACTTCAGACCATTTAGTGAAATAATTAGTAGATATGAGAATAAACTTGTATCCAGCTTTTGAATGAGTAATTGTACTAATAAAATCTAAACCCCATGAATTTTGAAGGGGCTCTAGCCTTTTTAATTTTGGACCCATGAATTTGACATTTATAGCATTTTTGAATCTTTGAACTAATGTCTTGATACATGGAAGGCTAGTAATATCCATATCAAAGAATATGTTGCATAGTCGACTTAGGGGACTCATAAAATAAATTCAAATGATCATGAAATTGTTCCAAAATAAAACTAATTTGATTATTATGAACACATTCCAATAAAACTCCCTGAAAATCTTTTCTATATAATATACCATCTTTAATAATGAATCTTCATGCTCTTTTGAAGAAAGCTCTCTTTTGACTTGCAGTTAAATTATTTGAGATTTTCCTTGTATTAAAAAACTTGAGAATTTCATCATACTAATTCTCTTCATGGGTGTCAAATGTACAAACTTCACTTTCTCTAGTCATTAACTTGGCTAATTCCATTTCCTTAATTGTTTTGCATATTTTCAATGAAAATCTGAAACTTTGCAACTTTATAAGCCATTTTCCTTTTTTTAATTCAATCTCATTTTAGGCTAGGAATCGCTTGACTGCAGGTTTAATTAGCATAATGTGGACTAATGAACTTTTCAAATAATATTTAAAATGTTGAAGTGCTTTAATGACTACAAATTTCTATTTCTCTAAGTTTGAATAATTTAATTCTAAACCTTTCAACTAATACCCAAAAAACCCAATTCGTTCGTCTTGACCTTCATCATCTTTTTGTGTTAAAACGGCAGCAATAGAATCATTCGAAGCAAAAGAATATAACCAAAAATCTTCTTTAAGCCTAGGCTTCACCATATATGGAGCCTCTTGTATAGCATTTTTAATTTCTGATAAAGCTCTCTCTGATTCTGGTGTTTTCTCTACTTGGACGTCCTTTTTTAGCATATACATTAAAGGCTTGGTAATTTCAGTAAACTCGGGGATGAACTTTTTTACAAAGTTTATCTTCCCAAAGAAAGATCTAAGAGATTTTTTACTTGTGGGATGTTCAATGTTCTGTATTGCTTGGATTCAAGAATTGTCTATGGAAATTCCTTCTTGACATATCACATGGCCTAATAAGCTTCCGGATTTAACCTCAAAGATACACTTATTAGGATTTAATGAAATACCAAACACACAACATCTATCAAAAACTTGTTGTAGATGATTAATGTGATCTTATTTCTTCTTTAAGAATATTGTAATATCATCCAAATAAACCACCATGAATTTGCCTAATAAATCCTTAAATGCTAAATCCATTGCTCTTTGGAAAGTAGCTCCAGCATTTGACAATTTAAATGGCATTCTTTGGTAAGTGAAAGTTCCCCATTTAGCGATAAATGCTTTTTTGTAGCTATCATTCTTATCTACCATGATTTGATTATGACTTGAAAAACCATCTAAGAAGGAATATACTTGACAACCTGAAACTTTAATCAGCATCTCATCAATTCTTGGAAGTGGATACTTATCCTTTTTTGAGGCATCATTCAGATTTCTAAAGTCTACACAAAGCCTTATATCA
>MNCI01016861.1:67028-142086 GCA_015680685.1 Gnetum montanum | reverse complement strand
GGGGGGTGGGACATGGGCAAGAGGCATGTTAGATCTCAAAAAAATAATAAATATTAATTTAAAAAAAATTTAAAGTACAACTAGTTAAGGGAAGGGGTTTTGGAACCCTAAAATAATTGTAATATAGATACACTTGAAGATATATAGTCCACTTAGAACTTTATAACTCACAATTTTAAACCAGAATCAAACTTAGGACTTAAAGCTTTTTAAATCAAGAGTCTTACCACTAGGCTAACACCTCATTATATAAGTACAATTAAAAAATTTTAGAGGTTAGAAAAAAACATCAACTTATGTCAAGAATTTACTACAACTTGTACTATAAGTCAGAAATGGTTTATAAGTAAGAATGTTTACAAATGATGTTGATAAGTAAGAAATTATTTAAGAAAGTTTACAAATAATGTTAGCTATAAAAAATATAGTAATAATAAATCTTTAACTAAAAAATACATAAATTTAGTACCTTCAAATAATCCTTAGAGTAGGAGCAATGCAGAGTGTTCAAGGAGCGGCGACAAGTGTGGAGGCAAGTGTGATGGCCCAAGAAGTGGAGGCAAGTGAGATGGCCCAAGGCGTGACGGCAGGATCGGCAGACACGGCCAAGTCAGAGGAGAGGCAGAGGATCAGAGATTTCGATGAGTACTCTAGAGAAGGATCAGCACTGAGGATCAAAGTCAGACGCCCAGACACGAACACACTAGAAAGATTAGAGCGCAACCTAATAGGAAAATTTGTGTCTGAAGGGGCACGACCACACATAGACCTGATTCGAAGCTGGGCCCGGGCAGCGCGGGGGTTAGATACGGTGACGGTTAAATGCCTGGCAGAAGACCTCCTTCTATTTTGTTTCACCTCGCTAGAGGAACGAGAGCAAATATTGGTGGGGGGACCTTGGTTCTACGGGGCACGAGGTCTAGCTCTGGTGCCCTGCTGCCCGGGGGCTCACCGAGATCCATCTCTATTTGAGCAAGCATCGGTTTGGGTGTAGTTGCATGGCCTCTCCCTTGAATACTGGTCAATAGAGTTCCTACAATCATTTACAAAGTTGTTCGGCGAGTTTATCAAGTTCAACCATTTCACCGTGGCTATGGAACACCTGGGTTTCGCGAAGTTCTATGTGTGGCAGCCTCTTCAACCAATGGAGTAGGTCGAGGAGCTGGTACTGGACATGGATCTAGGTGAGGAGAGGGTTCGTGTTCAGTTTGAAAACCTGTTGATGGCACGACCCCTGACGATGGCCTCCTGGACAAGGGGTGACCCAGCACATCACGATCATACCACACCCACACCGAAGGAAGGGTGGCATCTTATAGGTAAAAAAGGCCGAGTCGCCAACAAGAAATCATAGGAGCCCAATGGTGGGACTCGACGTACTGGGGGGAAGCCTAATGGGGGAACGGCCCCCAAGGTCAATGGGACTCAAGGTAAGATCGAGGCTAACAGGAGGCCACTTCCCAGTCCTAGAGAGCCACAGGGAAAATCAACGGAGGACACACGCGGGGAAGGGCTATCAGAGACTAGATGGGAAGCCAAGCCAAGTTTGGCGAGTAAGCCCTATTATCACGTGCTGGTAGGGGCTGGGGCTCTGGCCCCTAAGGGCACCTAGAAGATGAGCACCCAGACAAGGACCAAATCAAAGCAAGGATGCTATGGGTTGCCTTGCATCCCCACTTCTAGAGGGGACTATCTCTGCCAACGGTAACGGATTGGATTAACACCAGCCATGGTTCGACATGGCCTAGCTCCCCCCCCCTCAGGGGAAGGGGATGCTACACGAACAGGGAATGGCGGTATCCCTGCCAGCGGCCAAGGTTGGACGACTAGACAACAACACCCACCAACACAAGGCTACGCAGCTATTCATTGATTTGGGAGTGCAGCCCATACTCCAGGAGGTTTACAACCGACACATGTCCCCATGAAGGTCCTCTCATGGAACTGCAGGGGCCAGGGTACCCCATATAAAAGGCATACCCTGCAATGTATGGTGCGAGATGAGAGGTGCAATATTATGTGTTTACAAGAAATGAAACTTTAGCAGATGAAATCACATGTGCTATAATGGCCAGGGTGGCATAGCCATCTGGCACCCAACAGGGGGCGTGCGGGAGGCCTCGCGGTCCTCACCAAGGTGGACTCGTATGTCCTGGACACTTCCGATTGGTGCATCACGGTGCACCTATCGGGGCTGGACGTGTGGGTAACCAATGTATAAGGCACTCAAGGATGGCAAGACTACCTCCAGGAGCTATCCCGGGTCGTGGGACTTGTCCCCAACAACGCCGGCTGGTTACTGATCAGAGACTTCAACCAAAGGCTCTACAGCTGGGAGAAGACCGGAGTCAATATGGTGGAGCCCGTAGGGGCACTCGAATTTCTCACGCTGTTACAACATACTAACCTCACCAACATGGAAATCGCAGGGTGCAAGTACACCTAGAGCAATCGCAGATAGGGCGCTGCGCGGGTTCAATCCCGGATTGAATGGGCTTGGTTCAGTAAAGTGCTACTAACCGAATGGGACATCCATGTCTATGGAGGTGCTTGGATGGCCTCAAATCACCAGCCCATTCTCTGCCAGCTGCAATGCGACATGTTTCGGGGCCCCCACCCGTTCCATTTCGAACACACCTGGCTATGCAAGCCGTGGCTGGGTGAGCTGGTTCTGGACATCTGGCAGGGATATACGACCTCGGTGGACCCACACGAATTTCTGAAAAATGGATTAAAGAACCTCAAAAGTTGAATTAAAATCATCGGAAGAGCAGAAAAATATAGTTTCAAAGGATACCAAATTCAAATCCAGGCCAAGCTACAGACATTTTAGAAGCAACAGGAGCAAGGAGCAGATCACACATGCGAGGAACTCACCCTCCAGGCCGAGCTACAACTTCTGCACAGCGAAGAGGAAGAATATTGGTGCCAACAGGCCCACGTGCAGTGGCTGAGGGTAGGGGATCGGCACACGAAATTCTTTTTTGCAGCGGCGAAGGCGCATCACGGAACTTGCCAACGAATGATGCAGTGTCTCATGCACGGTGAACAACCACACCCACACTCTGGTGCGGCTAAACTGCTGCAATACTGGCAGCAGGTCTAGAAGTGGCAGCCAACGGGCCTGATTTTTGTGCCAGTGCAAAAAATTTTAAACCCAGCTGACAACTTGCGGCTTCTGCAACCTTTCTCAAGCCAGGAGCCTCGAATCGCGCTACAGGATATGTCAGCAGATAAGGCCCCGGGGCCAGATGGATGGCCCATTAAATTCTTCAGTGAATTCGAGGACGTTCTGGGGGCGAACTTGCTAGATACTTTTAACTCCATGTTGACGTGGTGTCAGGTTTGCAAAGAAATCAACTGCTCCTACATGGTCTTGTTGCCAAAGATGGAGAATCCCACATCCCCAGGACATTTTCGACCCATCAGAGTCTGCAACTCACTCCTGTGTTTATTTTCTCACATGCTTGTTGCTAGGCTGTGGCCCCTCATGCCTCGACTACCGGGGAAAAACTAGGCTGCGTTTATGAAGGGTCGTCATCTTCATCATCAAGTCCTGCTACTGCAAGAAATTCAGCACTCTCTTCAAGTCGCTAAATTACCGGGACTTTGCATCAAGCTAGACATTACCAAGGCTTACGATTCCATGAGTTGGGCCACCCTGAGGACTGTGCTGCACGTGAAAGGCTTCGACAAGGCTTTCGTGGAGCTTTGCCTGTAGATCCAACGGGGAGGGCTGTACTCACTGGATATTGATGGGCACTTGTGGGGCTTTCACGGGACTGGGTGCGGGCTCCGACAAGGCGACCCTCTCTCTCCGCTCCTTTTCCTGATGATGATGGACCTCCTACAAACATACTGTGCTAAAGAAGGAGTCCAGGGGCTTACTATGCATGACATCCCATGTCTAACCGCCCATTACATGGAAGACACCATGATCTTCACCAGGGCCACCGTGCCGCAGGCCAGGGCGTTAATGAGGGCGCTGAATCAGCTGCACCGTGAAGTGGGACTAGCACCCAACCTTGGGAAATCCACGTTATATTTCACACACACCCATCCTACGGTACGTAGCAAGGTCATTCAAATCCTAGGGATCCTACCTGGGGAGGTGAAAGACAAATATCTGGGCATCCCCATCCACAACTGGCATAGACTACAAACTCGGCAGGCTCTCATCATGAGAATCCAGAAATGCACGATGCACTGGATGAATAGCTTCCTATCCCGCAAAGGGAAAATCGTGCTAGCATCTATTGTGTTGGGGGTCCATGGCAAGGTTTGTTGCCTCGATGGCCTCCCCGCCCTCTGGAGTTGCCACAAAAATAGATATGATTATCCACGACTTCGTGTGGTCGGGAGGCAAGGGAGGGAAAAAGATGCACCTAGTGGCATGGGCCAAAATCGCGTGGCCTCGTACCACAGGGGGGGTAGGTATACTCCCTTTCACGGTTGAAGCGGCCTTAGAAAGACAAAGACTTCTTCGGCGACTTTCTACAACGAATGATGACCCCTCCCTCTGGGCGCAAATCCTACGATAGAAATATAGACCCTGGGTGGCGGCCAACTCCGACTCTCATGTATGGAGGAAGCTATGCGCACACATAAGATCGCTGGGCCATGAAGATGAGATCTCCTTGAACCCCCGACAGCTCCTCCAGAAACAGTTCACGACCGATCCGCAATGGATGCGGCTATGGAAGGGCATTCTACTGAAAAAAATTAAAATGTTTGGGTGGTTGATCCTTCACCATGCTCTCCCCATTCGGGCCTTACTGCAGACATGTGGCCTAACAATCAGTAATCATTGCCTGCTATGCAATCAACACACAAAAACGCTACAGCACTTCGTGCATGAGTTCCACGTGACCAGGCAATTCTAGCGAACGGTAGGTCTTCATTCCCCAGATTTCTTCGGTAATTCACCAACGCTGGCGGTGCTTTGGATCCTGTGGCGTTCCAGGAACGACTGCATCTTTAAAGGGGCAGCCCTCCCTTCTATGGCAGTGCTGTCTAGCAGCGTCCAAAAACTCTATCACGAAATTACCGTTGCAATGGATCCGCATGTCCACCTCAAGCTACCTGTTACAGCCCTCCAATGTCACCCAGACCTTTGGCACTGGGTCTCGCGCATGAGGTGGACACATATTCTACCAAAAATGGTGGCTGATTCTGAGATGGACACCCAATCCTTCTACGCAAATTGGGGCGAGGAGGCCACCGTGTTTAGGGGGCGCCAGATTCTAATCATAGTTGAGTCGATCGTTGCTGCGATTGGAGCACCCATCAGAGGCGCTCACATCCCACTAGTTGCTGGTTCACATGTGGCGGCTGTTGATTTCTTCCAGGGCCCCACCCCCAAGATGGCTAGCGAACATATCAGGGGGACAACCCTCTCCCCAGACTAGAAGGCAGCGACGGGGTTGGTGGAGTAGTGCTTCATACACTCAGGTTTGTACCATAAATTGAACGAGGTGCACTTTAGGTTCCTCCAGTGCATGCGCGATGAGACTCCCATCAGCCTCCCGCGATTTCTCTGGGAGTCCCTGCAGCGACGACGTCCGGGCAAACATCCGGGGGTGATTCGGGCCCTGTGGTTGGCGAGTACTCCCACTCTGCCACTTCAACCAACAAGCCATCAGGAGCCGTGGTAGCACCACAAGTGAAAGAGGCAGGTGTCCGGTGAGGGGTTCACTACGGCCGAAAATAGCACCGTAATCACCCCCCCTAATGCTATCCATGAACGGGACCACCCAAGATAAACCCTGGAGGAGGAGATGCCAGTGATAAAAGATGGTACCACTGGCAACACAGGGGGGCAACGCCCGACATCCCCTACACAGTCGCCAATCTAGACGTTGCGTTGGATTGAAGGCGTCCTCAAGGACCATATGACAGGCATTGCCCAAATAATTAAGGAAAATTGACGCCGCCTCGCAGCTGGGCCAGGGCAACCAGGCCCTAGCATGCAACCTGTCAAATAGAACCATCATTCCAGACACAATTCTCTCGGAAGGTAGTCCGAGGGGGGGGGAGGAGGGGGTAGGCGCCTCAGGGGGGGAGTCTCTCGGGAATGTACTCTGATTAACGACCGGGGCGGCGAAGACCGTCTGCCGGTGGGGATGCCCCCGATGGGGTAGGCCTTGGGGATTTCTGGGTGATTATTCTTGACCAGTGTGGGGCCAGCGGCCCTGGCCTGCGCTGTACAACTGTATAACTCCTTTTTTGGAATACAAATTCGCTTGATTTTTTTTGAAAAAAAATTTAATGAGTAGATAAAAAGAAAAAATTTTACAAGAGTACGAATAAAATAAGTTATAAATAAAAGACAAGATTTATAGTTTTCTTTTGGAAAATTTAATAAGTAAAACTTCTTCATGTAAGAATATCACTTTTGTAAAGAATTAAGTATTCTAAAAAAAAAAATCCATGAAGTGAACCATATAACTAGTTGCGTAAACTTAGATATTTTGTAACTTTGTTATGATAAAGTCAAAAAAGTTATAAGAAATTAGCAAAAAGATTCTATGCTAAGTTACCAAAATGTGATAGATAATTAGTATGCACATACAATTGAAATATTTTTAAAAGAAAGACTTCAAGTTATTTTTAATATATAAGAATTAATTAGTTCAACTACTATGTTTTCTAAATAATAAATTAAATTTAAATAATAATGATAGAATGATCCAAATTAATAACTTATTTGTCAAATTGTTGAATACCATTCTAGAAAAAAAGACTAGGAAGTTGAATAGAAGAAAAAAATCTTTTATAAAGTGTCACAAGAAGGATTTACAAAAGAAAATAGACTAAAATAGACCAATTAACTTTTCCATTATTGATTCCAAGTCCAAATGCAAAAGAAAAGGATTTGTATTAAGTTGGTAGCTAGTTGTAAGAGCATGTAAGATCCAATGGATGCTTCTCTTTCAAATTTGGCAAATGTTAAGGCATTTCCTAGATGCAATGCATCGGAGTAATAGAGCCTAATTGTTTGTTGTGAAAAATGAGTAAGATTTTGACAGAACATCCTCTTAAAATGATGTGCAGCATTAATGTCTAAATGTTGTGAAAAGTATATAAGGGTTTCCAATTCAAAAATGAGGATAGTTATGAACAAAGACACAAATACAATGGTAGAAATTTGGAATGAAACTTGGAATTTCAACACTTTCAATGAAAATGCCTTTGAAATTGTTGATGTAGTGATATGACAGAAAATCAACATTATTTCTCTTTAAAAAATAAATTAAAATAAAAGAAAGCTTTAGAATCTAGCTTTTAAACTAAAGAAAGGAAAATTATTGAAATCAAGTAGTCACTAACATTTGTCAATTTATTAATGATAGAGTGGTATAGGTATACTACAATGTTAACCTATGGGCATAAAGATTGTACTTAAAAATAAAGTTATCAACATAATTAGTGTATCTACTTCACAAATTGGACTAGATAACATTAATAAACAAGATTTTTAGGAATTCAATGATTTAGTACTTCAAGAAATTTCTCAACAAGAAAGAAAATTCATGAAAGTAGATTTTAATGATCATGTAGGGTAGGATATAAAACAATTCATGAAGGACATTGATTTGAAGAGTGAAATAATATAGGAGATTTAATGCTACAATTTACAAGTGTTTGCAATCTTACTAAAGCAAATACCTATTTTTAGAAGAAAATTAATATTTTTTTAAATATAAAAATAGTACAAATAAATGAAAATTGATTAAGAAAACACACTATTATTCTCATCTACAAGAACAAAGTAGATATGCAAAATTATATAAACTATGAAAAATTAAGCTTACAAAGTATACTAGAAAGCTTTGAGAAAGAGTAATAGAGCAATACATAAAAATTAAATTAAGAGTATTAAAAATGAATATGGATTTATGTAAAAAAAAAGGTCAATTATAGAGATAATTTCTTAATACAACTATTAATGAAGATGTTGAGAAGTCATAGAGTAAATCTACATATAACCTTTATTGACTTGAAATGGCATATGATGAAGTAGCTATAGATATTATTTAGTGTACCTTATAGAGGAAAAACATCCTTGATAAATACATTACAGGAGGATTCCATCCAGGGTTTGCAAGAAGTTTTTACTTGTTTACTATTTTTATGGATCAAATAACAAAGGAAATATAATAAAATCTCATTGTGTATGTTATTTTTAGATGATATTTTGTTACAAGATGCATCTCAACTAATTATTACATCTAAAATGAAAAAGTATTAATGAGATATTAGCCTAGTGGTAAGACTCTTGAATTAGAAACTCCAAGTTATGTATTTGATTCTGGTGGGCAATATTGAGTTATAAGGTTTTAATTTGACTATATATCTTAAGGGTAAATATTGTTTATTATAGTTTAATTTTACACATTTTTTGGGTAGCTCTAATATACTAGGATCTAAATAATGAATCAAGGAAGTAATTGTAACTCTAAACTCTAAGCTAATTATAATTCATAATCATTTCTATAACTATGAGTATTGTAAGTCTTATTAACTACTTGAAAATCCTTTGAGTGAAGAACATAGTCACATTAGTGTTTTTTCATAGATAAGTACTAATCATGCACTATTGTAGATAGTCTATAACAAGTATTGTTTCTAGTTCTAGCAAATCACAATATAAGCTATAGGCTTACTATTACATTAGACTAGATTATACTAAGTTCATAAGAACTTAAGAACTTCTTGTCTTTCAATAGTATTGCTATGGTAATGTAACGAAGTTTATTATTGTAATATCAATAATATAATCTAGGGACTTTATGGTTTTTCCTTTGAATATCATGTTTCCCCTTTGGATTTGATGTTTCTCTTTTAGGTTAGATGTTTTTGCAATAGATTTAATTTCTCTCTTTTATTTTTTTCAACAAATTTGATCTTTCTAGAATTTTCCTATGAGGGATTCTAAATTACTTTCAAAATTTTTAACTGATGTTAAGATTTCTGCAAGTTTTATCAATGTAAAAATTTTTGTTAATTCTCATAATATAGATTTACAAGTAGGTAAATAAAAATTTGTGATGTTTTCTTCTAGTGATGATGATGACACTAGGATGATTTTATTCTTTTTGATGATGTATACAAGTCATTGGTAACTGATCTTACATTACGATATATATTCATTCAAATTTAGGGTTACCTACCTTATAATTAAAGTTTTGATCTATAGTTAAATGATGTGATGCAAAAACATGATATTCAATTTATTCATGTCAAGTATTATTCTTGTTCTTTTTTGCTTGTTTGATTGGACAACATGCCCTAGATATAAAGTCTTTTCTACATAACCATATAGTGTTGATCATTTGTAAGTGGACTCTTAATTTTAATGTCTAATATAATGAATATTCTAAAATTTCATGTTTTGTTGAGTTATTTAATTTTCCTTTGATTTTTCAAAGAGCTGAGAAGAAAAGTATTAGTCTTCTTAGTCCCATTAAGTATATGTAATCTATTTCAATACCATTTAGTTCTTGTAGAAAATTTTTTATTGAAATCAATCTTCTTAACTATAAAAGGAATTGGTATTACAAGTATGTAGAAAGACTTACATTATACAAATTAAATATTATAATATTCCTAATTCATGTAATTTTTCTCATCATAAAGGATGTTTGTGTAATGTTTGTCCTTTGGTGCTCAAGAAAAAACATTATTGAGGAAAAGGAAAAATGCAATGAAGCTAAAGATTAAAAAAAATACAATCTAAAGTTAAATAAATGAATAATCAAGATAATTTCAATGATAAGAATGATCAAATGGTAATAAAGAAACTAAAGAAGATAAAAGCTTCTATGAATAGTTTTACTTTTGCTACAGGAAGTATTAATTAAACCAAACAAATAACACATATGAAAATTTTTTCCTTTTCTTAGAAGATTACTATATACCCAAAGATGAAATCTTTTATTAACATGGGGGGTTTAGAAGATGTCAAAGAAACTCAATGTAAGGTTAATAATGACGAATATTATGTACCTACATTTACTTTTGTATCTTCCTCTTCTACAAAAGTTGATATTTCATCAAATTTTTATCTTAATAAATCATTTTTTTTTGCTATTTTAAGTTCAAACATAAATATTTAAAATGATGTAAATATTGTTAAGAATACTACCAACCTTCCTATTGGTAATTAATTTTCCTCTTTGATTTTTTCAAAGTATCCATTGTAAGATTGTTCACCTTAGTATACATCCTTAAAATTGAAAAGTTATTTCTTTCTATATTATTTTTGGGACTTTCTACTTAGTTATTAAGCATGTGATATACTTTGAGACATTTTTACTTATTATTGGTGTTTTTGGGAGGTCTAGCATCTCCTCGTAGTATTGTAATATCTTCTAGTATCGTGAGCTGATACCACACTTACGATGCTTATAGGTAAATCACTATCCTTAGTCTTACATGAACTAAGCTACTTAATTGTTATATAGTTTTAGGAATCCTAGTCACTATATTTTAATACTTTAGATTTCTTTCACAATCCACTACTAAGTTAAATCAGATAATGAGGTTATTAAAAAAAATTGCTATGTCAATTTTCTAGGAAAACCATCTAGAGGGGGGCGAAAAAAGCATGGGGAAAATAATTGAAGATGGTATGAAGCAATGACAAATAAACAAGGAACTAGCTCTTCATGGAGTTGAAAGGTAAAAAGTAGCTCCTATAGTAGTTAACCCCATTTTGTTGGCACCAAGCTAAGATGATAATGATAGATAAACTCATTTAATATATTTCAAATTTTTTATTTATAATATATTTTAAATAAACTAATTTATCTATAATAAGACAAATAATTTACCTATAAATATAGTTTTAGTTTACACTTCATTATCATAACAACGTTATAGTATACTGGTTAAGATACATGATATATGAAAAGTTATGTATTCAACTCTCACTTCATAGTGAACATAGTAAAACAATAAAACAATCTTCTAAATGCCATCTATATATATATATATAAGTTGAAATAGATGAATAAGAGAGAGCTTGTCCAAATTATTTATCTAAAAAATTGCTTGGGCTTGAGAACAAATAATTTTCGGCACAGTATCTTTTTAAAATTCGTAATAACAAATGCATGCTCATCTAACCGGGCTGTTATTGTTAGAGTTGAATGGATAAGGTAGATACTACATAAACAATTTTTTTATTCTTCATCAACCGCATACTTAGTTGCAGTTAAAGCAACGTTTCTGCAAAATTTCTTTTCATGGATGCCACCTAGAGAGCTGCAGTAATGATTTAGGTAACGTGGATGCCAACTAAAGAGGTGCAGTCATGATTTAGGTAACGTGGAGGGTGACGTTAATGAATCCAAACTACACAAGAATAAAACCTTATGTCCTAAAGGTCATGATTGATCTCGCATGCGTTTTTCCATTGTGAAACCATGCAATTTTTAAATTTTAAGTGTATGCTTGGGCCTGTATAAGTTAATTTTTAATACTCTTGCGAACATATAAGCAACATTTGCGAGACTCTATTAAAAGATTATTATTTTATAAGTCAATTTTTAATAAAATTGAAACTGAAATTTTATTTTTCTGGTAGACTCTTCAGATTTATTCAATAGTATATGCATGCTATGAATTTTAAATATTCATGGTAATATTTTACTAAATATGTAATTATAATATTCCAGTTATCTTTAATGTGTTCCTATGCAGGGCATTTCAAGAAAATGTAATATATATCTTCAATGCTATTTGTATCTATTTCAACTATAAGGAATGATAATAAATAAATAATTTCCCTTTGCGCTTAGACCTCACTTGATATTATTCAAATAGAAANAAAAAATTTTTTTTTTTTTTTTTTTTTTTTTTTTTTTTTGTATTCTACACTTTCTCAAAATTTTTCATATACTACTTGTTTTATAAAATTGTAAACTTGGTCAAGATTACAATAGATAATGTACGCTTGAATATTTCTAAGCCATAGAACTCCCTCATGAGGCCATTTTAATTATGGATTTCAAGCATCACTTTTTAGAACATTTATCCACTGAATATGTAGAAAGATTGAGTGTAGTAAGGTTATAAATTTTAAAATAGCTTCAATTTTTGATGATATAATCTCTACTTCAAAAACATAATATCATATTATGTCCATCTCTTCACTTTAAATTCATCAAGTAAAAAAATTTCTGCATTTCTTATATTTTTTTCCAATATTTATTTGATAAAGCAAGACCCCATATAACACAATGATAAAGAATAGTAGGATGAACAATGGCATGATAAAGTTATTTTCGATATCTTAAGCCAGAATAGATTCTTTCTTATATTTGCTTTCTCAAGCAAATTAGGCTTTCATGCTACTTGCAACTCGTTAAGTAATACACCGATCTTATTTATGATTGCAAAAATATTATAGACCAAGATATTTGTAAGAGGAAATTATGTCCATATGTTCATGTCCTATAGTAAAATTGTGCATCTTATTTCATGTGCAAGAAACCATAATTTTTGTTTTTGGATATTAACTTTCATTCTTGAACGCTAATAAGAGTTATTAAGAGTATTACACATCATTGCAATCCTTCAATTGAATTTGAAATTAAGATAACATCATCAATATAGAGTAAAAGCCTATTAGGATTGCTTGCAATTGTAATTCCAAAATGAGTTATTATTTTATGCATTCGTTCTTCAAGTTCATCAATAAAAAGACCGAACAAAGTAGAAGAAAGAAAACATCTTTGTTTAACAACAAAAAAATTATTAAATAAAATTCTTTCTTTCCCACTTGTATATTGAATACATACTTCTTTATAAAGTTTTTGGATAGTCGATAATAGTATGTCGGGAACTTTTTAAATTCTTAAAGCACCTTCATAACTTATTTCGAATGATAGAATTATAGGCCTTAGAATCATTTATAAAGAAAATAAAAGTTTTCTTGTGTAGACCCTTTACTCTATTAATAAGAAATTTTAAAGCTATGAGATGACCTATAGTAGAATGCTATCACCTAAATCCTGCTAGGAAATTGCTTGTACATGATTTTCTTTAGCACATCTTCTAAGCATAGATTCTCAAGTAGTGACGAGAAGCTTGGAAAAAATACTACTAATTATAATTAATCTATAATTATTTAATTCTTTTTTGTTTTCTTTTTTAAAGAGGATAACTATTTATTGACATACCATTTCCTTTTTAACCCACTTGCATAGTCAAATTTAACTTCTTTTAGATGGCATTCTATACTAATAGAACTCTCCATTTAAGCATTTTTCTATGGAAGCTATTTACTTCAACATCTTTTCCTAATGCTAGTTTTTTTTTTATCCTTTGCACTGTATCATCAAAAGAAATGAATAATATATGTTCATTGTTATGAAAATATTCTATTCTATTATTCCTATGAAATAATGCTTCATAAAATTTTTAATATCTTAAGAGAGAAAGCATAGTTTGTTCTTCTCTTACTTTCAAACAAATACCAAAAATAGGTGGGATCTTGCTTTATCATTTATGAAAGTACTCTACCTTTGTCTTTGTTTGATGAGGTCCTTCTTCTTAGTTCAAATCATATTTTTATATATATTGATAGCCTTTAGTGCCTTTTGAGTCTTCAATAAAATTCTAGTTGTCTTACATTCTTCATCAAACCATTGTTAATTGTTTGTATTTTTGTCTTTAGAAATATTTGGGGTAGGTGTAATAAGAATAAAATTTTTTGTAAGATTCACACTTGATTTTTGTGGTTATTCTAAAGTCCTTTTACCTCCTAGAATATCAAACATGGTGTATATCTAGGAGGTAGAAATTATTATGGGTATTTATTGGTTAAACTTTATCATAGAAAATAAATAATTATCATAATTCTAGTGCTGGGTTAAGAGATAAACTCTTCTTTCCCAAAAATTATTATGGGCATGTAATGGCTTGACCAATTATCAATACAAAATTAAAGGCTAAGCAACTCCCATGGCAAGAATTATTATAGTTTTTATTTATTTTCAACATGAAAATCAATTCTCAATGAATTAATTCCAAGATTTCAAAAGATTATCTATGCTAAATGATAGATATATATTATAAATATATAGCTAAACTAATCTTAGCCTTGTCCCAATAACATAAGGTCAGCTACCTAAGTTTCTTTTCCATTAATCCCTACAAGGAGCTAAAGGTTTATTTATTTGCAATTTCTTCTAGTAAATATATTTTTAGTGTTTTAATGATTTGTTAGGGTATTGCAATTTGGGCCAACTTAGGCTAACTTTTACAAAAATTCTTGTTTTCCATGAAAAATCAATGGTTTTGAAGGTAATTTTTTGGACTTATGGCTAGGACCTACCCAAACTTGTAAACTGTGACATATTTCCTAAGAATTATATTTTTAACCTACTTTTATTGTATTTTTTCTATAAAGGTATTCCATGGTGATATTGGGAACCTTAGACTTCTAAACATGTGATTTCTAACTTTAAAGTAGTCATTCTAAGAATAGGCTTTTGCACATCCACAAATACTCTTCAAACCCACCTTACCAAGATGAATTCGTACAGTCTTGCTTCATTAGCACCGGCCCCCCTAAGATCTTTTATGTGGATTATACATTGTTCTCCTGCCCGTCCAATGTATAATAGTTGAGTTACAGCAACATGATATGAACTTTAGAATTCACAGCAGAAAATCACCTCCAATAGGATACGCCAAGGTAACAGCAAACAGATTGGAGTTAAAAGCAACAGGGCTAATGCTCATTGGCAACCGAGCCAATTTTTGTCGGTACCTGAAAGCGGTTGCCACATCTGGGGAAGCCAACCAGTCGATTACCTCTCTCCTCCATTCTGCAATTCGCAAACATATCCAGAATCAGTGAATGAGAAATGGATACTCCTTCCAGCTTTTCGTGTCCTTGTGGT
Source organism: Gnetum montanum (assembly GCA_015680685.1). Taxonomy (NCBI): domain Eukaryota; kingdom Viridiplantae; phylum Streptophyta; class Gnetopsida; order Gnetales; family Gnetaceae; genus Gnetum; species Gnetum montanum. The sequence continues at coordinate 127,171 of MNCI01016861.1, read as the reverse complement.
GTAAATGCTGCTTCTTGCAAATGCAACCCACAGCTGGAAACGAAACCCAAATCGGAATCCCACCGAAGAACTGGTGAGAGCAGCAAAAGAGGAGCAGAATTGGAGAAACGGCGACGCTCAGGAATGAGAGATTTATGTACCACACTTTCATCTTTGGTTCCTCAGCAACAACATCATCAGGTATGCAGACTCTTACCATTTTATTATTTTTTTCAGTTTGAATCCTCGATTCTAGGGTTTAGTCTTTCATTTTTGGCCACTGTTCCTTAGTGATGTAAGCCTGTAAGGTTTTCAGGGAAGACACTGTTTGGTTGAGCGTTTGGATGAAGTAGCCAAGTACATTGTCTTTCTAGAGGAAGAAATCAAGCAGCTTGAAGACAAAAGAACCAGCATTCAATTCAGCGTCAGTACTGATTCGAATTCAGGAAACGAACACCTAGAGTTTCCGCGGATAACTTTGAAGAGAACAGGTGAAAACCATTTACAGGTAATTATTGATGGAGTTAAGCAAGGTATCCGCATGTCCAGCCTGCTGGATTGCATTGAATCATTGGCTGGGTCGGTTGTTACAGCAGATCTGATTTCTTCGAAGGACTTGCAGTTTATTAGCATAGTATACAAGGTACTTCCCAAACCCACATTGATTTTATTCCGTTTTGGAGCTTTATGTTAATTTGAATCATCCAGTTTGACCAATTGGATGCGTTTTTCTAGGTTTCGGGCATAGAAAAAACTCTGGAAAATGATTTACTCTATCAAATTCAGAAAATTGTAGAAAGTACTGGTATTCGTTAGTACAGCACATTTTCTCATCATATTTCATCCTAGTTGTCCGAGGTGGACAAAATTGCTATCAGGGCTGCATTTTTAATTTTTACCACTGGTTTTAGCCTTGTCCAAGAAATTGGGCTGCATTTTTAATTTTTACCACTGGTTTTAGCCTTGTCCAAGAAATTGGGGAGGCTTAGAATTGGTTTTGATTTTTTCTTTTTCTTTTAAAATTCTTCTACCCAATACATTGGATCAGGTTTAGAATTTGTTTTGATTTTTCCTTTTTCTTTTTACATTCTTCTACCTAATACATTGGATCATTTTTGGAGCATAATGATGAATTCAATTTATGTTCTTTTAAAAGACTCTGCCAAGACTTCAGGATTAAATATTATGTATATATACACACAACCACTAACAAAAGAACCGGGGCCAACGTCTCTGAATGCAAGTGGACACAATTCTGGGTGGCTGTGGGCAATAAATGTCTAGTCCACTTAAGGTTAATCAAACAAACGTTTAGATTTCTGAAACTCTAGCCATGAAACCAGTTCTGCTCTTTTGTGAGATGGTGGAGTTTTCTTATAGAAGCGTCACAGTTTACGAGGTGGTTGTCAACTTGATTTTCCAGCCACGCACAACTTCAATCGTAAGCTTTCCAATAAATTGACTAACGGGTGTTTATTTTATCATATCGAACACTCAACAAACTAAAGAGAAACTAACGGGAGTGAATAAAAATAAAAAATATTTAAAAAAATAACTATAGATATGCTAGTTTACAACATTACATTATACCTTCAAAATACTAGTAAAGGATTGTGAGATAGAGGATAGGCTTAACCATTTTAGGGTGTTTTCATCCTTGCAACCATTTCTTAAAAAATTCTTATCTATCATAGGAAAAGGATTAAGCCTTACCGCTACAATAGGAAAAGGATTAAGCCTTGCCTCTATCAAAAGCATCCTTTTAAGATTTCACTTTCAATGAGAGGCTTTGTATAAATCAAAATAAACCAAAAAGTAGTCTAAATCGCAAATGACAAAAAATCATAAATCTTCTAGAAGAAATTGAGGAATTCTACAAAGAGCATCTTTCCATGCACATATTGAAGAAAAAGAGAGCATTGATATTAATGAGTCATGAATTGGTTGGCTCCAATATCAGATACGTGATATCGGGTCCCAAGAAACAATGTTGGATATTCGATATCGTCTCTTCCGTGCTAGCCTATAAATACAACACTGGGGTGCACGGTTCGGACATAGTTTTAGTTCTCAGCTTTTGATAGTTTTTCTTAGATTTCTAAATTCAGGTTATGTTATTCCTTAGTGCATGCCCGTAGTATGATGTTTGTAATCGTATGACACCTTTGTTCGAGTGTGACGTACTTGGACATGTTACGTGACTAGAAATAAAGATCAAGATTACTTCTATCATTGCCACATTCACTTAGATCTATTATTTTTTTAATTTTTTTAGTTAATATTTCCATTTATTGCTATTTATTATTCCTGTCATTAAGTAGAATGAGTATGACTTAATCACAAGTGCTTAAGTGTAAGTACTTGGTAATCTAGCAATGTATCCTTTGGCACACCTAGTGACGTATGCTTGGCAATCCCAGCAGTAGTTATATGAAGTCCAAGGCATGTACGAATGATTGGGGATAGATACTAATCACACGTAGGCTAGTTTAGATCTTATTTTCCATTATTCATTAACTTAATTAATTTATCTTTTTATCATCATTAGGAGTAGCATAGGATTAGACAACATCATATGCCTTACTTTGGACTAAACCATATGTGACAAATTTACCACTAATCTAAGTGGGAAGATAGCCAATTGCGATCAAAACATAATGATTTAGATGCCACAACTAGTCCCATCTACAGAATTCGACCAAATCATGCATGAACACTTGTGACTCATATGGTTGGACGTAGGGGTACCTTGCCACTCATCATTGGCACTGTTGCTAGGATGATGCTAGTTATCTACATTAGTTATATCATACACAATTGTTGTAGAGGTATTAATGATATATCCTTCAAAAAATATTAAATCACACACACCATAAGCCAACAACAATCTCTCTTTCACAAGGAAGCGATAATGCACTATATAATGAAAACGTACATTGAAGAACTAATGAGATATACGATGCAAAAAAATTGGAGTGATGAACCTTTTGCAGGGGTTTCTTATCATCATGATCACTCTAACAACACTCAAAGAATACATTCACCTAAGGTAGACAATCTTGGAGGAGATGATGTAAGTCCTAAGCTAGGGGAGGCCTTGAGGCCTAAGACCTCCTTGAAACTAAGAAATGATAAATCAAAGGACCTTACAGAACACCATAGAAGCCATGGAAATCCTTTTAGTTCCTTATCTTCCTCTTCCCTCTCAACATCTAGTTCTAACAAAGATGAACATAGGTGCGAAGATAAAGCTCCACTAAAGGATTAGAATAGAAACAAAAATCAAACCCGTAGGAACACTTACAGTCATCAACATGAATATAGACAAAATCATCACAATCAACCAAATAGAGATTTGCATCACAACTTGTCTGATGACGATGAACCTTTTTTGGTCATTTAGAGCCTAATGCAAATCACAAAGGCAGTTAAGATATCTCACAAACATCACAAAGAGAGTCACCTACCCAGGCTTGATATGAGTAATATTCTTAAATTTGTAGGAGGCTATGATTCGGATTCACAATAGCATTTAAAAGCCTTCCATGATGCCTTTGCTTTTTACAACATTGAAAGTGGGTGGCAAAAGCTTAAGCTCTTTCTTAGGATACTAATTGATAGGGCCAAAGTGTGGTATAGATCATAAAAACCAAATTCAATTCGACGATGGTCCACAATGTTGGAACTCTTTAACAAGCAATACCAGACCTATGCGAGGATGTCCAACTTCAGGAGACAAATCCAAGGATGAAAGTAAGAACAACATGACCCTTGGACATGGCCTTAGATAGATATTATTCCCTATTGAAAATATTCCCAGGTCATGGTTTCTCTAAGGCAAGTCAACTTTTCCAAATCATAAATGGGCTTCATAATGAAATAAGGGAGATCCTTGGGATGTATGCCCCAGGCCATTTATACGAGCTACAAGCTCATCAGATCCAAGAGCTAGTTAAGCATGTGGCAAAAGAAGAAAGAGAGGTATGTAAATGAGAGAATGTTGAGAAAAATCACTGGGACCCAACCTTTCAATAGATGGAGGTCCATATCTATGGTAAGGAGACAAAAACCGTTCTCGATAAAGTGATTCCACAACGAACCTTGTCGATACATAAGTTTATTGATGAACTTGTAGTAAAGTTTAATAGGATGTTGAAATGGATATATGAAAATGTTACAACTCTTGTTGAGATAGTTGAGAAGAGGATCATGCAAAACAAGCCAGATGATCATAATAAACAAAGGATACAGAACCAAGAAATAGTTAGAAACACTTTTTAGCAAATGGGAAAAATAGCTAAAGAAAGTGAGGCTATAAACTCAACCACAGATGAAGATAATGGATATGACATCTACATATATGACCATCAAAAGGGCCATTGCCTAGTCTTGTTGCATCTACATGAGTATTGGATAGGTGCCTTAAATTTGAAGTTTGTATAGAAGCACATGCCTAGGAGATTTCCTCTTTCACACAGTAATCATAGACAACCCCACAACCAACTGCACTATCCTAGGGGGACTTATTACTAGCCTCAACACTGTCATTAACCATAGTAGCAACAACCATAGTTGTGGGGAAGGCCACCACCAAATCAGCCCTATCCTTCCTACTAGCCAAAATTGCATGGATATTATGTTCAATACCCTATTTCTCCAACTAGTTTTATGTCCACTACTTCAAATCATGACTACCACTCTCTCGAATACCATAAACCCATGACATCTCTAGAGGGATCACCACCTCATGCCTCTTACCATCCATCCTACCCTCGATATTCTCATACTCCACCTTCTTACACATTACCACCAAGGACACAAGAAGGTTCAACACTAAAATATCAACAAACAAATGCCACTTGTGCTGTGAATATGCATAGACCTACTGATACTAGTGGGTTTCAATTGCAATGTTGGAAACATCCCTTTTGGAGGAAAGGCCATAAGCTGAAGTAAACCACCCATGGACCTACCACATCATCCAAACTAGCACAATGCCAATCTAGTACAACACCTCCCTTTTCACAATCACCATCCTCTAATCTTACAAAGGGGCCATCATCCATCATTCCCTCACCAAACCATGAATCTAACAATGTGGGGAGACAAAAAAATCCATGCATACCATGTCTTGATCAAGGGCACACCCGTGGGCCAAACATCCATAATATTAACACACCCCATATCCTAACCCACCATACATTTACTAATCAAGTGTGTGACCAACAATTTGTCTACCCAGCCACTACAACACCAACAGACATCGAGTGGCTTGGGCATGAATGGTTACCAATGTTCTACATGTGCATGGATCCTATCTATTCTCTTATTAATCCTTATCATAACTAAATGTTTAGTCATGGGGGTCATCCCCCATTCTAATCTTCAAGATTCTTAAATGTTTTTCATCTTTTTGTTTTACAATTTTTTGTCATTTTCCTATATCTTGATACAAATTTTCCAATTCTTTTTATTTGTTGTTTTCATTTTCTTTGTTATGTAATCTTGCTTGTGAATAAAATAATCATGTAGCCCATTAAGGTGAGGTTTTCTCATAAGGACTGATTATTCAGATAGTGAGACCATGTCATCCATCCACTCATTCCATTAATAAGAGGTTCTTACTTTGGTCATAATGATATTCTTTTCATCATCCAACCTAAAAATAAATTCATAATCATTGTGTCTAGGCAGAAGAGTGTAGAACCAAAGGGGAATGAAAAAGGATGTGACATTAAGGAGATTTGTGGATTCTCTTTGGACACTTTTGTATGTTCTATCATGTTGTTGAGGTTGTAATTATGTCCTTGTAGAGTTAAAAAAATTGGAAGTAAGAGTATCATAAAAAGACACTGAATAATTTTTATAGGTCCCACTGGAAAGACATGTACCCATTCCTAAAGGTTGGTGGCTTCTCAAAACTTCCAACAAACAAAACAAAACTTGTATGCCATAAATAAGCTCCTCCCTTGGACTAAATGCCAAGTGATGTTACTCCTTGCGACTATGATAGTCTTATGGTTGTTAGCTGAAGTGATGAAACAATGCGATGTCATTGAAATGTGGCTTGGACTTGGTTTGAATCTTGAAACAAAGGGCTCATGATTATTTAACCATTAATAACACACAAGGATTCATTGTGCCTATGGTAAGATACCTCATGTTCCAATTTCTACAATCCTTTTTATAGTCCATATCATCTTATTGTCTATTTGATCCTAACTTGTGGTTTTGTGTAACATAGAGGTATTATCTCAAATTGGTGGTTTTAACATGTGTGTTTTGTTGCATAATTATGCATTGCATTCAACCCCTTTAGTGCCTACGAACATTTTTAGGTGTGGTTACACAAGGGAATTATGGGCTGGAGCTCACTTTAGGGAGGATCCACTTGTGTAACTTTTGTAACTTGTACTTGTTTGACACAACCACATCATTCTTAACCTTCCAAGTGCATAATTGTTAAATTTTGTAGTTTCCCTTCTCATGTAACTTGATCTGTCAACAACCTTGATTTCAACATCCTTTTTTTTTTAACTTATTCCAAAGCTTTTCATGTTGACAGCTCCACCTTTTCACATTTCTAGTGCCTTAATAAGTTTTCCTACTTACCCTAGAACTATGAACCTAACCTAAAACCTTCCAACCAACCCTAGATCTTCATTTCTTATGCTCAATACCCTCATGAGATGCTTATTTATGGACCCCGATATCCAATACCTAATATTAGGTGGGACACCACATTGGATACTTGATATCAAGTTGCACAAAACCTATATATATGACCTCCACAGTGCCAAAACTTCATTTTCATCATTTGTAGCTAGGGGAGTTATTCAAAATTTTCTCTTGTAACCTAGAGCTCTATGCAGCCAACTACAGCTTACGATATTTGGCTCTCTACCACTTTGTTTTCTATATCTTTTAAACCTATCTAAACCCAGTGTGTTCAAGTTAGTCATGTGGGGGATACTTGCATGAGAAACTTGCACCACTTTTCCAAAATTTTCTATCACTATAAGTGTAATAATGTTAAAAATCATAAGTGTTATACTAAAAAATCAACTGTGGTAATGTCAAAAATCTTAATTTTTTCACCCAAGGGACCATAACCATTAAAATAAGCCACACATAAGGAAAAAGGAACCAATTGTGAAGGGTTGTAAAAGATGATAAACACTTTTTGGAGATTTTCCCTAAAGATTTTTCTAACTTTGCAATCATATGAACTTAATGAACCTAAGGCACAGGTAAGGTATAAAACTTTGAATGTTAAATAACAACACCTTAGTAATATTTGATCTTTAATTGATTGTAGATGGTCTCAAAAATAGGAGCATATAAATAACCTTCATAGTGAGCAGCCAAGCACCCACGAGGTGGTAGAGGCCAACAAGGTGAACATGTGGAGCACAAGAAGTAGGAAGCCTAATCATTCAGCATTCATCGAGAGGCTCCTATCACAAGATAGTTAGTCCAAGGAGATGCTGCCAACACATGAGGATGTATTAGATCAATTGCTATAGATAGGGCAAGTAATGATCACCTTATTTGACATCCCCAGTGATGTCACTACAGCACAATCAAACCTCATTGCCACTAAAGAAAAAATAGTCATGGCAGAGACCAAGGCAGAGCACACATAAGCAGAAGTGTAATGATTATAATAAGAGTTGGTCATCCTAAGACTCAAAAGATGGAATTCTGCTTAATTTAAGGTGCTTGACTAGGTAGGGCAATTTAGAATAGAGTAGATGATCAAGTTGACTAAAGAAAATAAAATAAAGAGAAGATGGTCTAGAATGCCTTTGCTACTTATGCATAATCCCATGCTTACAAAAAGGCATTGATCATCATTCAGGAGGAGAATAAAGAGCTCACTGTAGAAAACTCTACGTTGACCCCCATTGAATAACAAAAGAATATTTTGGGAAAAAACATCCATCAGTTGAGGGAACAACTAATGAGGGTCAACCAAGATATCAGTAGAATAGCTAAGGAAAATAGAACCCTCTTAATGAAGGAGGGTCACACTATTCAACAAAAATCAGCTATTGAAATCAGTGCATGGAAAATGCGGCCAAAAAACATGAAAAGCTAAAGGAACACTTTCACGACCAAGTAGGCATGTATAAGAAAATAAATAAAAAGGAAATCCATATGATTAAAGCCAATATTGGAGCCATGTCAATGCGAAATCCTGACTAGCAACCCATCTTGAATAGTTATGCACTAGTCCATCAAGTGAAAGTGAAAAACAAAGACCTATAAATTAAAGATTTGAAGGAATATATAGCATTGGCTAATCTCAAATATGCCAACCTTGCCATGTTAATAGCAGGTTGGCCTAGAAGCAAGCTAGAAAAATAGGTAGCAACCACTTATGCATTGTATGAAAAAGAGTTTGTAGATAGAAAAGATGCTTTGCAAAAGCTTCATGTGGCAAACTTGGAATTGAAGGAGGTAAAAGAAAACTATCATGGACAAAAGGATGACACCTTAGATCTAGTTAGAAGATTAATAGATTATCAAGAACTAAGAGAGAGAGCTAGGACCTTTAGGAAGAACAACGACTATTTATGGCTTGGTATGTGAAGGCCAATAAGATGTTCATACAACTACCATGTCCTTGAAATGTACTAGTGCCAACACACATTGGTTCAATAGCTTGGATGGTACATGATCCATGGATGAAAGAGAAAATTTGAAAGCATTACTTGATCACTACAAATTTCACAAGCCTGGCGAAAAATGGAAGCACCAAATGGAAGAGCCATCACCTTTAGGAACTACATGAGCTTCCCTAGTTTTGTGTCTTGTAATATTATGTACCAATTTTTGTGAAACACCACTACAACATGTAAAAGTCAATTTTTTTATTTGATGTTTAAGTCAGTCAATAATTTCATACCTTTCTAATATTTTCTAAAGAACTTGTTCCTCATTTTCTTTAACTCAAGGATGAGTTTTAATTCAGTTGTGGGGGTATGATGGATCATGAATTGGTTAGCCTCAATATTGAAGCCCCATTATCGGATATGAGATATCAGGTCCCAAGAAATGATGTCAAATATCTAATATCATCTCTTTTTGTGCTAGCCTATAAATACAACACTTGGGTGCATGGTTGAGACATAATTTTACTTCTTAATTTTTTATAGTCTTTCTTAGATTTTTGAATTCAAGTTCTGTTATTCCCCAGTGCATGGCCGTAGTGTGATGTTTGTAATTGTACGGAACATTTGTTTGAGTGATGTACTTGGACATGTTACATGATTGGAAATAAAAATCGAGATTACTTCCATCCTTGCTGCATTCACTTAGATTTATTATTGCTTTAATTATTTAATTGTTTAATTATTTACTATTTTCTTTAGTTAATATTTTCGTTTATTACTATTTACTATTCCTATCATTAACTGAAATGAGTACGACTTAGTCACAAATTCTTAAGTTTAAGTACTTGGTAATCCAATAATGTATTATTTAGCACACCCAATGATGTATGCTTGGCAATCTCAATAGTAGTTATATGAAGTCCAAGGCGTGTATGGATGATTTGGGATGGATACTGCTCACACCTAGGTTAGTTTATATCTTATTTTTCATTGCTCATTAGCTTAATTAATTTATCTCTTTATCATCATTAGGATCAGCATAGGATTAGACAACATCATATCCCTCACTTTGGACTAAACCATACATGACAAAGTTACCACTAGTCCAAGTGGGAAGACAATAAACTGTGATCAAAGTATAATGATTTAGATGCCATGACTAGTCCCATCCACGAACTTTAACTAGATCGTGCATGAACACTTATGATTCATATGGTTGGGCACAGGGGCACCTCATCGCCCATCAGATATCTATAGGGTACTTTCTTCTTTTACCATGAACATGATATAAAACATTCATATAAAGATTTAACTTCATCTTGAAGTTTTGCGTATTATATTTGTGCTTCCAAATGTAAAATAGGACATGAAGCCTAAGCATATTTCAAAAAAAATATTAAAAGTATCACTATTTAATTCTTGCATAAATGGCATAGGTAGAAGAATCATGGAATTTTTGAAATCCAAAATTGGAAAATAGCATTGCCAAGCTTGTTAAGTAAAAGAATAAAAGAACATATTAGATAGAAAGGCCTCTAGATGATTAAAACCAAGAAGTTGCAATCAAGGACTAATGGAAAAGGTTCTATATAATAAAGGCCAAGAAAAAATTACATTTTCAATTGAACCCCAAGTATCTACATGTTCTTAAATTTTTAAAGCTAATCATTTTCAATATTGTAAGTGTTCAATCTATAATTAAAGATCAAAAGGAGCTTTCTCTCTATCAAACCACTTGTAATGAAAAAATGAATAATTTTAACATTATTAAGCCAAACTCAATTATGCCATAAATAAGATGAAAATTGCGAAGAAAATCCTAAGAAAACTATCAAATACCTATCACAAAGAGTTTGAAAAAAGACCTTATTTATTTCATTTAAATGGCATAGGAGGGATTGTATTAAAAAAAATATTTGTAATATGAATAATTCTTTTAAGACGAAATTTAATCCTTTTCAAATGAGAACTATATACACTTAAGACACGAGTATTTCCACAACAAAGAGCCCACCAAATATATAAATAAGAATTAATCTATTGCCAAGCTATCCAAATGCATTGAAGCACAACTGATAATCCAAGTTTAATTTTGGCAAAAGTAATAACCCAAATTTCCTATTGAGTATTAAATAAAATTTTTGAATGAAGTGTACAACTAGATTTAATTTGGTATTTAATAAGAAATTTCTAATTTTCAACATCTTGCAAATCTCTAAAAATCCATTTGGCAATAAATAATATTCTTTAATGGTAATGTGGAATATGATTATTAGATGTTTCATAAAAGAATTAGATAGATCTCATCCATAAATCTATATTACATAAGACAAGATCCTATTCATGTAATTCCCATCTAATCCCATGATTAGATAATCCCTTATTAAGACTATTCTTAAATGAGATGATAAGGATAATCCCCAAGATTTCCTAGATTCATGCATATCTTTCCAAATCTATTCTTGTGAGATCAAAGCCTAGCTGCATATGTTCATTAGTAAGAGAATTAAAGAAAATATCACATGAATGTATTTGTTCTAACTAAGTTCTTTATTTCTTTTTATCTTAGATCATAGATCCAAAGCCCTTTAGGTTTTTAATTGGGTATCAGAGTAGGTTAGTTTAGGTTCTTAACAACCAATCTCTTTAGAATGGCCCAGAATCATAGATCTGTGTCTCTTTAAGTTCCTATCTTTAATGGAGACAATTGAGTATTGGATAATCAAGATGCAAATATTCTTGAGCTCACAAGATCTATGGGATTTTGTTAAAAATGAATTCAAAGATGTTGGTTAAGAAACATTACAAGCCTTGAAGGAAGATCAAAAGAATGAAGTCAAGAAGCTTTGAAAGAAAGATGCAAAAACATTATTTATCATTCAATATAGTTAGATGTGATAATCTTTTCCAAAATTATCATGCATCAAACTAGCAAAGACACATGGGATGTAGTTGAGATTACAAATAAGGGATCATCAAAAGTTTGTGTTGTCAAGCTACAAGTATTAAGGAATGATTTTGAATTTTTGCACATTTAGAGAATATTGATTAATACATTAGCTGATTTCAACAAGTTCAAAATGGACTTGAATCTTGTGGAGAAATTCTTGAGAAAAGGCATGCTGTTGAAAAGATCCTTTGAAGTGTAACCAAATGATATGATTCCATCATCGTAACAACTGAAAAAGTAAGAGATCTCAATAAGATGACCATGGATGAGCTTATATGAAGCTTAAAGACATATGAGCAAAGGAATACCGATCGAAAATAGTCAATAGTAAATGCATTTCAAGTGCAACTTCAAAGGATGTCTAATCAGAATCAAAATCAAGGATCCTCAGGACGATTCTTATTTAGAGGATGTAGATGCAATTGTGGCAAATTTGAAGGTCATGGTCATGGAAAATCCAATTAATCAAGGGAAGGTAAGAATTGTTATTTTTGTGGCACTAACACCCATAATACTTTAGAATGTTGATCTAGAAAGAAGTATGAAAAGAAAGGCAAAGCAAAAATTGTAGAACATGAAGATCAACAAAAGGATTAATAAAAATATGAATAATTATTTTATATTAGAAAAAGAGAAATATCCACTCTTGATTTCTACAAAGGTACTAGATGCTAGCAACAATAACAATATTTGGTATGTTGATAATGGATGCAATAATCACATGACAAGGAATAAGAAATTTTTCTCAAGTTTAGAAAAATATGATGGAAAGGTAACTATAGGTAAGGGGAAGAAGCTAATCATTACTGGGATTAGATCACTTACCTTCACAACAACTCAAGGTAATAAATATATTATCTTCCAGATATATTATGCTTTGGATCTTTCAAAGAATTTACAAAGTGCTAGCCAACTATGTCATAATGGTTATCATGTGGAATTTAAAAAAGATGTTTGTAAGATTTTTAAGGCTAATGATGAAAAATGTATTGCCATTATCCCTGTTAGCAAGAATCATATGTATAAGTTGTAGATGCAAAAGGATGTTCATTGTCTCACTGTCATAGATGACAAAGCATGGCTACGGCATGCAAGGTTGGGACATGTTAACTTTGGTTATTTGGACTACATGCAAAAAGGATAAATTGTAAGAGGCACGCCAAAATTTTCTTTGCCAAATAATCATGATTATGACATATGTCAACTATGAAAAATTACAAGGTTTCCATTTCCTAGGAAAGAATATAGATCTCAATTAAAATTAGATCTAGTTCATATGAATTTATGCAATCCCATGCAAACACTGAGCTTAGGAAAAAATAAATATGTGATGATAGTGGATGATTTTTCAAGATTTTCTTGAGGATTTTTTCTCAAATTAAAAGATCAAACATTGGGATTTTTTAAAACATTCAAGGTAAAAGTTGAAAATCAAAGTGGCAATACAATTAAAAAAATTTAGAAAGATCATGATGGTGAATTTTTATCCAAGGAATTTGAAGAATTTTGCAAAAATTATGGGATAATTCATTAAACCAGATCATTTACTCAAAAAAAAGGCAAAGCAAAGAGGAAAAATAGAACTTTGGTAGAAATGGAAGGATGTTTACTTCACATATCAAGATTAGATAATAAATTCTAGGTAGAAGCATGTTCAACATCAATTTATATTTTGAATCAAGTACCTTAAAGAACAATTCAAGATATAACACTTGAAGAATTATGTTATGGCTAGTGTCCAAATATTTCACATTTCAAAATATTCAAGTTTGCCTGTTATGTTGACATTCTTGCAAAAAATCAATAAAAATTATATCCAAAATCATTATTTTGTATTTTTATTAGAAATGCTAAATATTCAAAAGGTTACAAGTGTTGTGATTTGGAGAAGAAAAAGGTGATAGATTCTTGTGATGTATAATTCTTTGAAGATGGCTAATGAACCCTACAAAGGGTTGTGTTGACACATCCCCGTTGATGCATGGGTTTATGTGTTGACACATATGCATCGATGCAATGTTTAACTCTGCCTATATAAATGCATGTACCCATTACATTTATGGTACCATTGAGTTCATAGAGTAGCTAAGTTCTTGCATTTTATTCCTTGAAAGTTAGAATATTTTCTAACTACCCACAATAGGACTTCAAGGATTGTATAGATCCTTATTCAAGCATCAATGTACTTGAACACCTTGATGTGCCAGCAATAAATATAAGATTCTTGGAACTCCTTGCAGCACTTAAGAATAGATTAATGTATACTTCTATACATTTTACTATTCATGCACTTTACATTCATGTCTTTAGTTAATTAATACACATAAGTATGACCACCTTGAACATATTGTTAATGCTCGGTAATCTCACCAATGTTATCACTTGGTTCACCTAGTAGCCTAACACTTGGTAACCTAGTAGCATTCTTAACAAGTTTAGGATGTGCAAGAAAGATGGGCCCAAATACTTATGTTAGGAAGTAGATTAAAGTGTTAGATACTTAATTAGATTAATTCATAATTAATTTGTTTGCACTTAGATCAAATTGAATAAAATATAAAATCAATACAAATCATGTGCCTTGGCTTACACTTAACCATAGACTTGTGCTTATACAAGTAAAGCTAAGAAGACAACGATCATGTCCTTAGGTCACTACCTTGGCTATCATGCATTTAGAGAGCTAAAGTCTACAAAATTCAATCCTATCGCTAGTGCTATGCTTCTGATTCATATGGTTGGGCGCAGGGACTACTTACCACTCATCATTGGCACCATTGTTGGGGATTTTAGTTAGCTAAATGTGCTACCTAGGAAAGATAGTAAAACCATATAACAACATTTTAAAGGAACCTAATGTTAGAACCATTAAGATAACTGATAATAACAAACACACTAGTTTTACACAATCATTGATATGGCTTCTTCTTATAAGGAAGACTTTTCATCATCATTCCTAAGCAAATCCAATCAAAAGTAAGAAGGCCACAAGACACCAATGCCCCAATAATTAAAAGTGATCTATACTCATCCAGATTCCTACACTCTAGATTTCACCTTCATCTTGCACTAGGATGAGTAGCTGCGATGGAGAGACATGGAAGGCAACATCATGTTGCCTCCTGACTAATCTATTCCAGCAATGCCATTAAATATTCTTATCAAGCCGGACATTGCAAGATTTAATGTAGAGTACAAGGTTCATGATCATGCTTATCAGGATTATCATCTCACATAAGCACAACGAAAGAAAGATCAGTAAATGGAAGCTAGATATGAGGCTTCAAAAGGCAAAATGTTTTCTAACCACTTGTTCTTGTAGATACACAAAGAAGGCAAGGACTTCTTTTCATGTGCCTTCTAATACATATATTCTCCTCATCTTCTTAACAAGGAGATCCTTAACTAGCAGTTATAGTCAACTGTGGACAACCTTGGTTATAGGAAGAATGAGTCTCAAGATTAGGGGGCCTTGAAAGATGGTAGCCAAGGTAGGAACAATGACAAGCATGAGGAGAGAGACAAACATGATGATTAGGATATGGACCATTGAAGAGGGGGTAGTAGGCATTGCTCTAGTGTTGGTTCTCCTTCATCATCCTTATTGTCTTCCTCCTCCAACTTTGATAGGAGAAGTAGAGGCAATAGAAATCATGATGAAGATGAATGGTAGGATAGGAATGATTGCAAATCCTACCCAAATAATAGGGATCATGGACATGAGTAATGTGGGGATGAACAATAGAGAGAATGAAGGGACAACAAGAATCATCATAGGCATCATGGCCATGATAGGGGTCATAGAGACAGCTATAACTACGATGAGCTTCTATTGACTACTAGAAACATGTTAAACATTTTAGAGGCTACTAGGATACCAACCAGGCACATGAAGGATAGCCGAATCAAATGGTGGGATATGAATAATATCACCAAGTTCAAAGAGGGATATAATTCAGATACACAAAGTCACTTGCAAGCCTTTTATGATGCTTGTGCTTTGTAGAATGTGGAAAATTAATGGAAAAAGTTGAAATTATTCCCAAGGACACTCATCAAAGAAGCAAAGAGCTAGTACTAATTCTTGGAACTAGAATCTATTCGAAGATGGAATAAAGTGCTAGAGCTACTCAATGACAAGTATCAAACATATTCCAAAGTGTTCAATTTGAGGAGGAAAATCCAAGGGTGAAAACAAGGTATCCATGAGTCCTTGGATGCAGCTATGGGTAGGTACTACTCTTTGTTGCATCGATGCACAGGCCATGGATGCTTCCAACGAGATTAGTTGCACTAGATTATAGATGGAATTAAAATTGAAATAAGGAGAACCCTTGGGATATATGCCCAAGGGAAACTTTCTAAGCTAAGGGACTATTAGATTTAAAGGCTCATTGAGCAAGTGGCCAAAGAGGAGAAAGAGTTGAAAAGTGGAAAAATATTGAGGAATACAATAGGAATCCCTCCATTTGTAAGAGGAAGGTCTGTTTCTATGAAAATGAAGAGGAGACACTACTTGATGAGGTGGTACAAAGAAAAACTTTACCAATTCAGAAATCTATTATTGAAATATTGGTTAAGGTTGACAAATTGTGGACTCCTTAGATGAAAAATTTTAAATTTCTATGAAGATTATAGAGGAAAGTAGAAATTAAGAAGGTAGTGATTGTGAGTAAAGGAAGAAGAAGAAGAAGTTTAAATGTGAACATCATCAAGCTAAGGGCAAAGCTGCAGCAATATAGGAGGTTGCATATTTCGTGTTCGATGATGATGGCTGTGAGATATGCTAATATGAACATCCTAAGGGATGTTGTCCTATTGTGTCACACTTATAGGAATCTAAGGTGTATGCTTTAAATCCTAGATTAGCAAAATGGCAAGCATTGAGGAGGTTGCCTTATCCACAAGGCAACTATCAATAGCAGTTTCACCAATAAGCTTACTATCCAAGTGGAGCTCCACCTCAACCTCGATAATAATATTAGTAGTGGCAACACCCACAATAATGAGGGAAGCTGCCTCCAAGGTACTAATACCCTTATCATCAACCTGATCTATATAGGTACTACATTCAGTAGCTCATCTCTTCATGTAACTCCTCAAGTTACAATTCCTTCCCATATCACTATTACCCTCCTAAATACTATAGAGCATCTTTGGCAAGGGGGATGTCCTCATTTCCATGCTATCCTCCTCCACACTCTTCCACTCTTACACCTCCACCTTTAACTCCTTTGCCACCTACTTTATCCATGTAGGGTGAGATACCTACCCAACCATAACAAAGAAATGCTATGAGGGTCATAAACCTATAGATGGCTCCTTAGGTGATTGGTTTTGAATCCAAGCCTTGCAAAAGATCATTCTTCATAACCAAAAGCTTCACAAAGCCCTCACAAACACCTGGCTGTTAACCCTACTACTACCTCCTTTAAAATGTCTATCCAGCAACCTTTGAACCAAAGCACTTCCTAGTTACATACTATCATGTTGACCCATGCGGTCACAAATTGGATTAAGGCTAGCCATCTTTCCAAGAAGAGATCTAATCCTAAAAGTCTTCTTTATCTATTTATAGATTGCTAGAAATGAACTATGTAAGGGACTTTTGGACTCAATTTTCAAAGTTAACTTGATTTCATAAGAAATGTATAAAGCTTAGAACTTGTATTCCTTAAAAAAAGAGTAACATCAGAATGGAGTTAGCAAACCAGTTCATCACTATTCTTTTGGGATTGATGGAAGATATCATGACCACCGTTTTTGGGTGGTTATATCCTGTCAATTTCCTAGTAACCCAGGTGGAGAATAGCAAAGGGAACTTATCTATCATTACTGGAAGAGCATGGCTAAACACTATGGATGCACAGTTGGGGATCATAGACCTTTCCTTCAAAATTTTCAAGGAAAATGAATTTGAAAAAATTAAGAAGAAAAACGTTCCATGCATCGTATATAGTGACACATGGTGCCACTACATGCAAAAATTATGAATGTAAAGAGCACACCATTTCAAAAATTCATTCATTGTGCAGATATCATAGAGATTCAAAGGTGCCTATATGCAATAGCTTGATAACTAAAAATGATGCTAGATCAATAATGTGCATGGAACCAGTTGAGAGCCTCACAAGTTCTTGTTTGGAAAGCATGGATCAATTGGAGAAAATCCATCGCCAACTCTTTGATGAACAAGGCAAAATCAATTAGGGAGAGTTAAGATCCCTAAATATTTCAAGTAGGAGCCCCTTGAATTAAAGGCTCTACCAATAGGAATGGAGTATGCATTTCTAAATAATGGCAAGTCAATAATCATCAATGCCATACTTGCTCCTAAATAGAAAAAGAAATTGTTGGAAGTTGTTAATAAATGGTCAACAACCTTTTCCTGGTCATATCATGGGCCAATAGAAATTGATCCAAGGATATTCTAACATAGAATATATATAGATTCCTCCATCAAACCAAAGTAGTAGTTGTAAACATGCTTGAACCTATAGCTTAAGCAAATTGTAAAGGAGGAAATTAAGCAACTCCTCAATCTTGGGTTCATTTACCTCATTATAGATAGCAAGTGGGTTAGCCCACTTGTTATTGTGTCAAAGAAAGAAGAAAAGTGGAGATTCTATATAGAATTTAGGCTATTAAATATGGTAACTTACAAAGATCACCTCCCATTGCCATTCATGGACCAAGTGCTAGATACAATCACAGGGCATTCCTACTATAGCTTCCTAAATAGTTATAATGGCTATAACTAAATCTAGATCAAACTAAAGGATGAGTCCAAGACAACATTCATAAGTTCTTAGGGCACTTTTTGCATACGGAAAGATGTTAGACAACATTCATAAGTCCTTAGGTCACTTTTGCGTATGGAAAGATGTCCTTTGGCCTGTGCATTGCTTCCATCACATTCTAACAATTGATCCTCAACATCTTCCAACAAAAAATTGGTAGCAAGGTAGAAGTCTTCATGAATGAGTTCTCTACCTATGGGGTTACCTTTGAACAAGCCTTGGACTACCTTGAGCTAGTTCTTCAATGATGTGTAGAAACTAACTTGAGGCTCAATTGGCAAAAGAGCCACTTGATGATCCAAGAGGGCATTGTTTTGGGGCATCAAATTTCAAACAAAGGTATTGAGGTAGACCTAGGGAAAATAAAGGTCATCCAAGAAATAACTAGACAACCAAAAACCGTGAAAGATGTGAGGGCATTCCTTAGCCACAATGGTTACTACAGGTGCTTCATCAAGAACTTCTCAAAGATTGCCAAGCCCTTGGTGGAGCTTACAAAGAAGAATGCACTATTTGGTTGAACCAAGAAATGTGAACATGCACTCCAATAGCTCAAGTAGAGACTTGTAAAAACTCCAATTCTATGATCACCGGACTGGTCTAGACCATTTCATATCATGACAGATGCATCAAACTATGCCTTGGAAGCTATGCTTACATAGATGGATGATAAAAAATGTCCATACTACATCCACTGTGCAAGAATAAGCATTGTGGGTGCATAACTCAATTTCATCACCACTAAAAAAGAGCTTATGACAATGATGTATGCGTCCTGAGAAATTCAGGAATTATGTGCTTAGATATAAAATTTTTATACACACTAATCATGGTGCCATCCAATTCCTAATGAATAAGCATATAGTGATCCCTTATGTCATACGGTGGTTGGTGATCTTTCAGGATCTTGATTTAACAATGATTGACTGAAAGGAAACCAAGAATGTGGTAGCTCATCACTTGTCTTGGTTATAATGGATGGCAAGGAGAAGGAGAGCCCATTATTTAATCTATTTAATAATGAACTCCTCTTTGCTGGTGCTATTAATGCACAAGCTTCCAAAGAAACAAACTAGTACAATAACACCCTCTTCTATCTACTCACATAAGAGATCCTGCAGGAGTGGGATCACAAGAAGAAATAGTAGTTTCTTCATCAAGCCAAACACTATGGAAATCAATGGTAACCTCTACAAGGTTTATGTAGATAGCCTAGTATGATGGTGTGTCCCTGATGCAAATCAACTTTGAATCCTTTAGGATGCATAGAAAGGCCCTTGTGGGGGCTATTATGCTACAAGGAGAATGACCATTAAGATCCTCATGGAGGAATATTATTGGCCTACAATCTTTAGGGACATCCATCACTTCTTCTACTCCTGTGACAAATGCCAACATGATGGAGGGATGAATACACATAGGGAAGGACCTCAATAATGGATCCAACCACTAGAGCCTTTTGATCTTTTGGGGATTGACTTCATGGGGTCCATCACTCCCACATTAAATAAAAAGACCTACATTATCATGATAGTTGAGTACTATACTACGTGGGTGGAAACTATAGCCGTCATTGACTATTCATCATCTATGGTGGCCTAGTTTGTGCAACAAGATGTTTTAAATAGGTTTGGTATGCCACAAACATTGATTTTAGATAATGAAACACATATCACTTGTGCCACTTTTGGAAAATCGATGCAACACTTGGGGGTCAAGCAGAAACTAACAACTCCATATCACCCCAAGCCAATGGTCAAGCTGAGGTTACTAATAGGGAAATTAACAAAATACTAACATGCATTATTAGAGTAAATATAGGTAGGACTAGAGCAACAAACTCAACAATTCTGTTTGGGCTTATCATTCAACATGGAAACTTCCTATTGGGTACTCTCCCTATGAGCTAGTGTACAAAAAACGTCCAATACTTCCCATCCAAACTAAGCTTCGTACACTTTTAACAACATGTGACATTGACTTGGACTTAAGTTTAACCCATAAAGAAAGATTGATGAACTTCAACCTACTAGAAGAGAATAGATTAGTGGCCTTGTCATCAAATGAACTACACAAGGTACATAAAAAACAAGGTCATGACCTCAAGATTAAGAAGGTAAAGTTTCAACCATGAGATAAGGTGCTCTACTAGAACCCCATGCATGTACCTCAACGAATAAAATGTCAAATGTTATGGAAGGACCCTTACATTATATATGAAACCTTTCCATCTAGGGCCAAGATGATCTACCACCCTAATAGCCCAAGTAAACAAGTCTAGTCAACATCCATCAGCTGAAGCCTTTCCTTGATCCAAAAACAACTAGTGGAAATAATGCCTCAACTAATGGCCAAGCATGCTCAATCTTTTGAATCTACCACTTCCAACTTAGTTGTGAAAAAGATGGCCATCCATGTTGATATTCTATGAAGTAGGTCCTTAGTTTTAAACCTTTTTTACAATACTTTTAATATGCTTTTTATTGAATATTTTACAATTTTTTCTATATTTTTCCTTATTTGAACTTTTCTTATGTTCTTCCTTTTCTTTATTGCTATTAGGACTTTGGTGCCAATTGCAATTGCTAATTAATGGTGGTTTATGACTTACATTGTTTACTTGATTGCAAATGGCTAGAATTCATCTTAGAATTTTGACATTAATTAATGGAACATTTATTCTTTTCCTGGTATCAAACAATGAGTTCACATCATCCACCATGTCATACAACTCTATGGTGTTTCCTTGTTCAAAAATATGAGGTCCCTTCTTAATAACAACTTATAATGAATTGGTGACCTTGGCACTTTCCAAACTTGAAACAAATTAAGTGGATGAATAAGGATGTGACTTCAAGGGGATTTGTCACTTTTATACTTGCCTACCATCTAGGGTTGTATGGGTATTTTGATGGATTCCTCATTATTACTACATTGACCAAGAAATAGAAAGCAATGTCTTTGCATGGTGTGGTTCCCATTGGTAAATACAAAAAACAAAAACAAAAAAAAAGAAATTCAAAGCACATCCCTTAGACACAATAATAGGCTACAAGCACTAGTTTTGTGGCCATAAAGACATGTTATCCATGCTTGAAGGAACCCCTCTAACTACGATACTTTTTACTTTATGCTTTGTTTTTTTCTTTCTTTGGAATGGTGAGTAATCTATGATGATGTTCTTGTACCTTGGAGGGTGGATTGATGTAATGTGCTAATGCAAAGTCACTGAAAGTGGATGGTCTTGATTTTGACTAAGGATGGAAACTATTAGGTCATATTAACCACATCCTACATAGGGGACTTCATGTAACCAAAATGCGAGACTCCATTTCATATCCTCTTTCTCATCCACCTATTCTTTCCATGTACAACCTCACTACCTCTTCTCATGAATGTATCAATGGGTTCATATTGAGATGGTCTTAAGTCTCTGCTGGTTTCTTCAATGATTTGGTTTTTAATAATCCACAACCATTAATCATCCTTGGGGTCCATGGACTTCTTGTTTTGAGGACATGTAAGGACATTAAAGGGCATGAGACTACTATGGAGAGGATCCACTTGCATACTCCTTGGTTGGAATGATTAAGTTCCTTATTCATTAGCCATTTTTCTTTTAAAACATTTATTTTCCTGCTCAGTTCATTCATTTTTTGCATTCCTTGGTAATTAATCTTATTCTAAATCTCCTTCCCAAATGTATTTCTAGCCCTCTTCAAGCATTCATCCTTATTCTAGGATTTTCTAACTCTAGACTTTAATTTCATGAAAAAAACTTCTATTTCTTACATTTTTTTAATTGGGAAAATTCTAGTTTTTGGTTGTGTTGATGCATTCCCATTGATGCAACTCAATGCATTGACGCATCTCCATTGATGCATAGCAAAAATAGTATAAATATGCAATGGGAGTTAGAAAGTTTTTCACATTTGCTTCAAAATGCCAAGGGAGTTTTTGCAATTTTTAGATCATAAAGCCTTTTTAGGCCCATAACTTCCTAATTGCTTGTCCAAATCCACTCGTTCTTCAACCTTGTAGCTACCAAAGGTGAGCTTTACATCATGGGAGCCACAAACTAATGGTTTTTGACAAAACCTTTTTTGGAATTTATCATAAATTAGCCTAAGTGTAACTAGCCAAATGGGATAAGTTATCAAAGTATCATAAGTTATACATAAAATGCTAATCCTTGGCCATGTTTGTGATCATAAATGAAACCAAAGAGACTATAGGAGAATGACAATCCTAACCACGAGAGAAGAGGTCATGCGGGAGAAGGAGCCAGCAACTACAATATCCCTAAGATGGAAAAATAGAAACACACATCATGGGACCTCTTCTAGAGGAGCCTAAAGAGGAATTTGTTTGTCAAATTCCCATAGTTGAAACAAGCTAGTCTAGGTGAGATGAGGTGCTAGGGCCTAGACCAAATTTGAAGATCACCTTGATCAAGGCCTTCCTAAGAAAAATTTGCTCTACAGAGGTCCCAAGTACAATGCTCCAAGAACTTAACTTTGGTCCCTTATTGGACCTTGCACTAAAAGAGCTGAAAACACAACTACAAGGATCTCCCATGTGGCCTATTCTCACTTCTAGTAGGAATTGGTACATGGAAGAGACTTACCTCTTCTAAAATAACCAACAAGCATATGCCACAGTAAAGATCAAGGACATCAATGTGTCCTATTCAGTCGAGGCCATTGCATAGGCCCTTAGGTTGGTCGATAGTGCAGTAACTTTGGTGAAAATCTCCATGCAAGTAGACCTCAATGTCAAAAAGAAATGGATTCAATGATGATATGAAGTGTACCATAATGAGTGCCATGCACTCACCAAGGTAAAGAGGGTCTACTTTAAGATTTCAACTTTTCACCTAAATCCAATGGTGAGGCCAAGAAAGATCACCACCATCATTACCCATGCATGTACCATGCTAAGTGGAAAATTCCTTGTTAAACTCCCACAACTTATCTTTCTAAAGATTGAGAAATGATTCAAAGAGAATGAGCGTGGGAGAAAGACACTTTTATTTCCTTACCTCATTGGAAAACTTTGAAAAAGGAAAGGGATAACCCATTATGCTAATGACATGCTTCATCATGCTCTTGCTGCATCTTGGAGGAAGATGATAAATGATAAGGTGTTTGCCAAATTACTTGAAGAGGAGTGGCCACCACCACCACCACCTACTCAAGAAAAAACATTAAAGGCTCGTGTTGTAATTAAGCACATGAGAAACTCCTACAGCAGCAAGAAGGAAAAAGTGGTGGAAAAAGAGGTAACTTAACTCCTACATGAACCATTAGCTAGCTAAAAGAGACTACATCGCTATTTTCAGCACAAAGAATGTAGGCACCCATGGGATCAAATCAAAGTGCCTGAAAAGTCATGATGTCCATCCCTAGACAACAACAATTCCTAAAGATCTTTGAAAATGTCTCCACTTTCTCAGTGTTCCTAGAAGAGGGCAAGGGGGGTAATTGTCCTGGTGATGCAACATCATGGACAAGAAATAGCAATAGAGGTGATGGCTGATTGCATTACAAAGGCCTAGAACACTCTTGCAGCCATCATGCCAAAGATTACTATATTTAGAGACATGTAGGTGTTTGCAAGAGTAGGTAGCAAGAGGCTAAGTGTAATCCAACACAAGGAGATGTTGGACCAACTAGTGGGAACCAAGCAACTATTTTTAGAGATATTTGATCTTCCAAAAAACATCATTGCTACCCAGTCAAAGCTATTGAAGACCAAGAGTAAGCTCATCATTGCAAACATAAAACTCTAGATGGCCAAACCCAAAAATTGACTCTTGGTTGTTGAAGTTGTGGAATTGAGAGCCTTCTTGGCTGATCCTGTCATTCTCAGCCAAGTAGTTACATGAGATGAAGATTTCTTATAACTTCAAAAAAAATTAAAAGAGACTAAGAATGTGAAGAAGATGGTGGTCTTTGATGCATCCTTATCAAAGGCTTTGATCTTCAACACCAATAAGGACTTGTTGCAAGTTTATAAGGAGAACCTAACTCTAACTAATTCACTACCTATGTAATGTCAAAGCACAAAAGGACTAGATGGTTAATTTTCTGCAATAGCAGCAGAGTATCTTGCCAAGATGAACATGAATTTAGGGAGGTTGGTAGCTGAAAAGTGTAATCTCTCAATGAAGAAAGCTTGTACACTTTACCAAAAATCATCATTGAGGTAGCCTCCTAGAACAATAAGGCCCTAAATTTTGAATGAGTAAAGAATCATTATAGGAACCAAGTTGGCCTCACTAATGAGGTAAATGAGAAAGAAATTCAACTATCAAAGATGAAAATGAACAAGGCCTTTTAGCAACTCCAGCAAATAGGCAATGTATGGTAATCAATCTTTGATGGGTTAAATGACTACAAAAAAGTAGAGATCTACCTAAAGGGGTTGCAAATTGAGGAGATGACTAAGTACATGGAGATTTCCAACCTCCATTACACAAACGTGGTAATGCTGATAGCTAGAAGGCCATGGTCAAAGTTACAAAAATAAGTGGCTAGCTCATACCTCCTTTATGATGCTGAGTTCAAGCATCACAAAGACACAAAGCAGAAGCTAAAAATAGCTAACATAGAGCCTGTAGGTTTTAGGAGCTAGTTTACGAACCAACAATCAGTTGACAAGAACCTAGCTAGAAGGATGAATGACTATCAAGAATTGTAGAACCTTGGAAAGACATTCGATGTTGAATGTAAATAATTTGTAGGTTATATTTTCAGCATCAAGGAACTATTCCCAACAATACCCTATCCATGGAACATCACCATACCAGCCCACATTGGTGACACCATGTGGATTGTGTATGACCCATGAAGTAAGGAGGAAAAGATGAAGGCATTGTTGGATGCATTTCTCCTTTCACTAGAAGTAGCAATTGTAGCAGGATAGCTTCAACCACCACCTTAGCCTCAAGTACCACTACCATGTGCATTGAAGTCTAGAGAAGGTCCTATAGCATCCCAAGAGCCTCTACCTCTTGGCACTCTTTGATTTTCTCTTCATCTTCAACCATCAAAGGATTCCAACTATCCAATTTTGTAAGGGTGTTCAATTTTGTTCTCTTGAATACCCATTTTTATAATTATTGTAATTTCATACAGTAAAGTACTTAGCATCAGCCAATTTGTGATTCCATACCTTCTCAATTTTGTAAGAAGCTTGATCCTACTTTTGTTTACTTGAGGATGAGTTTTTAGTTAGTCATGAGAATATGATGAATCCTATGAAGGATTGCATCAATAGGAATGCATCGACACAACCTCGTCAATAAACATGCACTAATGGATCCTCATCGATGCATGGGTTGATGCGTTGATGCATATGCATTGACACAGTATCTATCTCTACTTATATAAATGCACATAACCATCACATTTATGGCACCATAGAGTCAATAGAGTAGCTAAGTTCTTGTAGTTTTATTTTGTGAAAGTTAGAATATTTTCTAAGTACTTGCAATAGGACTTCAAGAATTGTATGGATCTTTATTTGAGCATCAATGTACCTAAACACTTTGATGTGCTAGTAATAAAGACAAGATACTTGAAACTCCTTGCAGCACTTAAGAATAGATTAATGTTTACTTTCAGCACTTTATATTTATGTCTTTAGTTAATTAATACACATAAGTATGATTTCCTCAAACATATCATTAATGCTTGGTAATCCCAACGATGTTATTACTTGGTTTTCCTAGTAGCCTAACACTTGATAACGCAATAGTGTTCTCAATGAGTTTGGGATGTGCATAGAAAGGGACTGGATGCTTACGCTAGGAAGGAGATTAAGGGATTATATAGTTAATTAGATTAATTCATAATTAATTCCTTTGTTTTACACTTAGATCAAATTGAATAAAATATAAAATCAATACAAGTCATGTGCCTTGGCTTACACTTAACCATACACTTGCACTTACAAAAGTAAATCCAAGAAGACAACGATTACATCCTTAGGTAACTACCTTGGTTATTATGCATTTATAGAGCTAAAGTTCATGAAATTCTACTAGATCTCTAGTGTAGCACTTGTGACTCGTATGGTTGGACGTAGGGATTACTTGCTACTCATCAATGGCCATTTACTTTCACCACTCTACAAAAATGATGTATCTCCATTATTTACTTTCCTCTAATTTAGTTGCTCCCTCAACAATGTCATCCATCTCTACTATTTCATAGATTCCATCCAATTTCCAACTAACTACCTATCATCTCACCTCCAATATGATGAAAACCAACTTTAATGGATGCTTGACCCATAGTCACTTACAAGGGACACATAACCATACATTGCAGGACATGGGGGATATGTGAATGTTCTCTTAATCAATATCATGGATGATGATTTTTTTGCATTGCTCATGTCCATGAGAGGTAGTGATGATGGCCTTATGGAATCATCCTTCATCATCAAAGAAACACTAGATATATGCTAGATAGACGCAATAGAGACAAAAATTCATTAGATCAACAAAAACAATACATGGAGCCTTGTCTCTCCTCCACCTAATAAGCTAGTCATTGTATTAAAATGGATATTTAAAATAAAAAGAAATCAACATGATTAGGTGGAAAAATTCAGATCTCACTTGGTCACCAAAGGCTATCTCCAATAGCAAGGATGTGATTTTGAAGAAAGCTTTGCTCTTGTCTCATGGATGGAATCTGTGTGAATCTTTCTTTCCATTACTTCTTAAGCTAATAATGTAATTTACCAACTAGATGTGCCTTCTACATTTCTTAATGGCTATCCTCATGAAGAGTTATATGTGGAGCAACCATTAGGTTTCATTAATGAAGAAAATAAAAATAATGTCTACAAGCTGCATAAAGCATTATATGGGCTCAAGCAAGCTCCATGTACTTTGTGTGCCCGAATTCATGCATTTTTCATGCAAGTAGGCTTTACTAATCTTCAATCCTAAATAACCATTTATAAAAAGATATATGGTGATGATTATATTTTTGTTTGTTTATATGTAGATAATTTAATATATTTTTCATCAACAACTACATCAGGAAATGACTTTCTTAATTCCATGAAAAATTAATTTGAATTGTCTAATTTGGGAAAGATGTCATATTTTTTGGATTTTGAAGTTATCCAAAGATCAAAATCAATTTCCATATGCCAACTAAAATTTTCCCAATCCTTAATTAGGAAATTTGACATGAGTAATTATAATTTCCTGGATACACCAATCTTCCTTAAAATAAAGCTTACCAAGGAAGATACATTCCCATATTATAATCCTTCATTATATTGTTCCCTTGTTGGTATTCTCATGTATCTTTTCAATACTTATCTAGACATCTAGTTTGCTATAAATTATCTCTCCTAGTTCATTCAAGATCCACATGAGTCACATTGGAAAGCTATGAAGAGGGTTCTATGATATCTGAGAACTACAACAGATTATGGGAACACATTTTATCAACATGAAAATTTCAAGATATGGAGATACACTGATGCAGATAGCAGAGGCAACCTTGAAGATTGTAAATCAAATTTTGGTTTTTGTTTTTTCTTTGGTTCATCACTTATCTCTTGGAGATCAAAGAAACAAACTACAGTTGTCCTCTCAACAACAAAATAAGAATACATAGATTCTTCTAACGCTACTTCTTGGACCATATGGATCCATTCCATTTTCACTAAAATGGGATATACAATTGAACCTTCAGTTTGCTTATACTATGATAGAACAAGTGTTGTTGTGATGGTTCACAATCCTATCCATCATGGGCATTCCAAACACATAGATATCAAGCATCATCATCTTAGAAGCTTAATTCAAGATAACACATTGAGCATGGAGCATTGTGGGACTGAAGCACAAATGAAATATGTTTTTACTAAGATTTTGGGCCATTAGAAGTTTGAATCTTTTAGAGACTTCCTTTGAATGGAATCTCTTACCATCATGAGGGTTTGTTGGAATATGATGATTAGATGTTCCATAAAAGAATTAGATAGATCTCATCCATAAGTCTATATTAAATAAGATAAGATCCTATTCATGTAATTCTTATCTAATCCCATGAGTAGATAATCCTTTATTAAGAAGATCCTTAAATAATATGATAAGGATCATCCCCATGATTTTCTAGATTCATGCTTATCTATCCAAATCTATACTTGGGAGATCAAAACCTATATAATTGTAGTAGCATATGTTCATTAGTAAGAGAATTGAAAAAAATCTCAAAAGAGTATGTTAGTTCTAACTAAGTTCATTATTTCCTTTTAACTTAGATCATAAATTCATGGCCCTTTAGGTTTTTCAAATAAGCTTATGAAAAACCCAAACCATCAACTTTTTTATCAAGAGTATAAAATTTCCAATTAACTTGAGGAAAGGAATGAAGAATATCATTACTTCTCCCCAAAAAGGATCTAATAAGCTACTCTCACTACTTATATGATCTTTTAAAATAAGCCTTACATGAAGAATAATAAACATAGGTAGTCTACAAAATTCTAGAAAATGCAATAAATTTTCTTGCTAAAGATAATGGTTTGCCAATCCACTTGTTGATTTTCGGATGAACTTTATGATAAATTTCTTGCCAAAAAAGACTAGCAAAATCTAATGACAAAAAAGTAATGTCCAATAGAGTGAGAAACTTATAAGGTTGAACCTAGCTCCAAGGAAAATTAGAAAGCTAAACATGAATATCTCCAAGCTTGTATCTCATTACCTAAGTTTTGTTCTAGTTAATATCAGAACTAGAGGCTTTATAATAAACTTGAATATCATGAAGGATAATATTTCAATTATCTTAAGTTATTCTTAATAAAAAAAGCTATCATATAGAAAGTGGGTATTAAAAATTTAGCACTAAACATTAGGAAGAGATAAACCTTTGATCTTATCTTGAATGAAATATTACTTTAAAATATAACCAAAAGTAGTGTTATCACTTGGTACATCCAATAGTGGCTATTTGGTAATTGATAGATGATATTGTAAGTTTAGAATGTGTAAAAAAAAATTGGAAATGAATTCTCATCACTTAGGCTAGCTTATGATTTATTTCATCATATCCTATCTTAAAATAGCTAAATTTCTATATTTTAATATGGTCGAATAACAACAACAATCATGAACCTTGATTGTACTTAATCATATGAATTAAGAATAATACAAGTGTAATTAGGAAGAAAGTGACTCTAATAGTTTAGTTCACAAATTATGATTAGTTATGTACAAATACTTGTGATTTATATGATCTAGCAAAGGGACTACATCGTTGTTTATAATTAGCACCATTGCTAGGGAATGGTATTAGTAATCTAGATTAGTTTAAATCATTTATGAACATTGTTTAAAATTAATGATTTATCCTTTAAGAAAAATATTGGTATTTTATGTTATTAAGTCATTCACACATTAACTTCAAAATGTCTACTTCTCTCAGAGGATATTTCCCACCTACTGACAACTCTATAATGGGTAATGATAGAACCAATAGAAATATAGATGATGTGCCCTATTAAGTTAAGATTATCTATCAATATTCAAATCCTTACTATCCAAAGTTTACCTTTCTTTACACCCGAATGAACAAATGAGATGGAGAAACTTGGAAGACAACATTTTGTTATCATCTAATTGTGCAATTCCATCAATGCTAATGATAATATTAATGAAAATTGGATTAGAAGTTACTGTAGCTAAATATAAAGTGTTTGATAAACTCTTAAGGTGTTACCAATACATTGAGGTTCAACTCTAGAAATACCATTTCATGGAGGCACATTATAAAGTAGCAAAGGGTAAAGGGATTCAAATCTTCCATGATGTGTATTCCTTATAGAATATAGACTAGAGAGAATGATTAGTATAATCTTAAATTAACTCCTTTGACACTCATAAAAGAAGTATAAAAGTGGTATTAATCCTTGAAACCTAAATTCATTAGAAGGTGGAGTGTAATTCTGGAGTTGTTTAATGAAAAATATCAAACATACTTTAGAGTATCTAACTTTAGAAAATAGATTTAAAGGTGGAAATAAGATAACCATAATTCGCTTAATACAACCTTAGGTAGATACTATTCCTTGTTACATAGGTGCCAAAGTCATACCTTTTTTCAAAGGGAGCAATTGAGATATATCATATATGCACTTAAAAACAAAACATGAGAAACTCTTGGGATTTATGCTTAATGAAAACTATAAAAAAGGAGGCTCCATTAAATTCAAAGGCTAATAACCCAAATTGCCAAAGAAGAAGATGAATTTAAAATGAGAGAGAGAGTACTAAGGTGTATAACAAGAATACGTCCCTTCATAAGAAAGATGTTCATGCTTTCAAGAGAAGGAAAGATGAGAATTCAATGGAAAAGGTGATTTAGCAAAAACATTTGCTGGTACAAAAATGCATTTTAGACATTGTGGCAAAACTAGAGGAAATGTGAGATTCAATGGATGAAAAATGTTATACAATACTAAAAATTGTAAAGGAGAAAATATAGCAAGCCCTTACTTGAGATTAGGACAAGAAAAAGAAAAATGAATAGGAAAGGACACATATGAGAAAAACAAAAAGGAAAAGCTACTAATATAAAGAAGGTTATTGATTCACATTTAACAGATGCTAATGGATGTAACTTATGCTAATACAAACATTGTAAGAGATGTTGTCCTATCATGTAACATTTACAAGAGTTAGGGACATTTTCATTAAACTCAAAATTCATCAAAAAGCATATACCTAGAAGATTGTCTTATCCTCAAGGTAACTACAAGCCATTCTATGATTAATAATACTATCCAAGTGAAGCTTTACCTCAACCTTAGAAGTAGTATTATTAATAGTATCAAATACCATAGTTGTGGGGGATGTTACCACCAAGGTAGTAGTATCCTTACTAACAACCATATCCATATGGCTATTATGCCTAGGAACCTATCTTTCCTAGTGATGCATCTTTTTAAATCCATTTCTTCCATTACTACTGCCCATCAAAATACAATAAATCTATCACTCCTAGAGCTGAATCCCACTTCTATTCTTTGAATCAAGCTCCCATGCATCCTCAACCCTGTAAAAATGTAATGTGACATATTTCTATGATAATATCACAAAAATGCTACTAGAGTTGTACATATGGAAGTGGATGATAACTTAAGTGGTTTTGAGGACAAGCTAAAAAAATTTTTTTAGATCTATCAGTCCATGTAAAGCAATGCAACTATCAATGGTTATGGATCCCACTTCAATGGCAATATTCTTTAGTCCTTCTAAAGGCCACCTTCAAACTAAAATATGAGAATAATGATTGTCACATTAGCCCATGTGATGAATCATCAATTAGTTGGGATATCATTGATGGCGTATTGCATCTATTTGACAAAAAGTCAATTTTTGTCCACCAATGATATCATAACTATGTTGTCTTATATTCAATATTGTAGCACAAGCTACATCATTGTAGATCCAATATTACAGGATTTGTGCAACCTATAAATATAACACTTGCACACATGAATTCAAAGAAGTCTCATTCCACCCTTAAGTAGATTCTTGCAGTTCCGTTTCATAGTTTTAGCAATAGAGTGAATGCTTGTAGTATGGTGTTGAGCAATTGTATGGAATATTTATTCAAGTGAAGTGTACTTGGGCATAGTTCATGTCTAGAAATAAAGATCAAAATTTCTTTTCATCATTGTAGAATCCACTTAGTTTTACTATTTTTCTTAGCATAGTTTTTACTGTTTTATAAGTTTAATCATTTACATTTTCAAGTACTTTACTTTCTTGTTCATTAGTAAAGTGGAATGAGTACGATTGATTTCAAGCATTTAAGTGTAATCATTTGGTAATCCTAGTAGTGTTATTGCTTGGGTTGCCTAGTAGCATAATGTTTGGTAACCTAGTGATAGTTACATGAGTTCAAGATGTGTACAGTAAGCTAGCATCGAATGCTTATTACTCTAAGATAGAGTAGATTTACATTACCATCATTACTTAGATTTAGGATAAAATTTCATTCTCAGTTATGTTTATCGCTAGGAATAAAATGAACCTAATAATATCAATTATCATATGCCTCACTTTGGACTAAACTATACGTGACAAAGCTACCACTAGTCCAAGTGGGAAGACAACATCCTACAATTAATGCTTAACAATCTAGATGCCACAACTAGTCCCATCCATAGAATTCAACCAAATTGTGTGTGAATGCTTGTGATTCGTATAGTTGGGTGTAGGGGGTACCGACTACTCATAACCATGTCATAATTGATTGGATTATATCATGCAACCTTTCCAAGAAAAGAATAAATCTTTAAAGCCCCTTTATTTACTTGCAAATTGCTAGGTA
The DNA here is from genome assembly GCA_015680685.1 of Gnetum montanum. Classification (NCBI taxonomy): domain Eukaryota; kingdom Viridiplantae; phylum Streptophyta; class Gnetopsida; order Gnetales; family Gnetaceae; genus Gnetum; species Gnetum montanum. Next base: position 94,449 of record MNCI01016861.1, on the reverse strand, counting down.
TGCACCTTGCAAAGCTCTATTAGACTCAGGTTCTAGTGTGAATTTGTTCTCCTAAGAGATGTATAGAGCATGGAACCTACCACCACTTAAAAAGTGCAATATTATATTAAAGATTGTAGATAAATCCATCATTATTCCCTTGGGATATGTGAAGGACATGATGACCACCATCAGTGAATAGTCCTACCTACTAGATTTCTCTGTGATTCAAGTAGATAATTACAAATGAGATTTTCCTATCATTATAGAAAGATCTTGACTAAGAACAATTAATGTCAGGCTTAGTATTAGATATCTTTCCTTAACATTTTTAAAAGAAAATAAGCATAAAGTGATCAAGAAGAAAAGGGTTCCATGCATCATGTATAGTGATATGAGGTACAACTGCATGTAGAGAGTTTGTATAGTAAAATAGAGAAACATCACATCATCTAGTTCATGTGAATAAAACTATATATGCAAAAGTATCTATACATAGCAATGACTAAGTAAGAAGGCATCCAATGACAAATAGTAGATAAGATCTACAAGTTTATAATATACATGGAACCACATGAAGTCCTCATAAATGCTTATGTTTATAGGACAAATAAGATGGAGTGAATCATATAGCAAATTTCCCAAGTAGAAAATAGACAAGAAGAAGAGAAAAATTTAGAAAAGTTAAAAATTCTAGAAAGAATTGACTTAGAACCCATAGAACTCAAAAATAACTGGAATCTCATGAGTATGTATTTTTAGAAAATGAAAAACTAGTGATTGTGAATGACCAACTCACACATGAACAAAAACAAAGGTTATTTAAGGTAGTTAACAAATGACTAAGAACCTTTGCCTAGTCATATAATGAAATAAAATGAATTTATCTATGCATATTCTAGCACAGGATTTATATAAATTCAACCATAGGTTAAAATCCTGAATTAAAGAAGGCTATGAAGAAAGAAATTGCAAAAATTTTAAAAGTAGGATATATATATCCTGTAGTAAATAGTGAGTAGGTAGCTCACTTTTCATTGTACATAAGAAAGAGGGCTAGTGGAGGATCTACATTAATTTTAGATTGTTGATTATGGCAACTTTCAAGAATTATTTCCCATTATTATTCATTGACCAAGTGTTGGATAGAATTATAATATACAAGTACTATATTTTTTTAGATGGTTATAGTAGTTATAATCAAATTCATATAGCTTTAGAAGATTAGGTGAAAACAACATTCATGAGTTTTTGAGAAACTTTTACATACAAGAAGACAATTTTTAGCCTATGCAATGCCCCTACAACCTTCCAATACCTCATCCTCAATATCTTTTATAAATATATTGGTAATGATATAAAAGTTTTCATGGATGAATTTTTTACATATGGTTCTAATTTTGAGCATATATCAGACTATCATCAGTAAGTCTTAAAGCACTGTTTAGAAATAAATTTTAAGCTTAACTAGCAGAAAATTCACTTCATGGTCCAAGAAGGTATTATTCTTAGACACCAGATATTAGAAAAGGGAACAAAGTGTAATCTAGAGAAAATCAAAGTTATTCAAAATATCACATGAAGGCCATAAATAGTGAAAAACATTAGGTCATTCCATGAACAAACTAGCTATTATATGAGATTCATTGAAAATCTCTAAAAACTTGAAACCATTGGTGGAATTCACAAAGAAGGATGTAATATTAAAATGGGCTAAGGAACATGATTAACATTTAAAAATTCTAAAAGAAAAGATTGCGAAAACTCTAATTTTTTAAGTTCCTAATTGGTCCAAACCATTCATCATAATGGATGCAGCCAACTATGTCTTGATAGTTGTGATCATTCAATTGGACAATTAGAAATGTTCATACTATATTCATTGTGTAAGGAGGAGCATTGTAGATGTATAATTAAACTATACCATGATTAAAAAAGAATTAATGATAGTGATGTATATGCTTGATTATCTAATCTTTGTACATATAGATCATAGTATAATTAGGTTTTTTATGAATAAGCCAATGGTTAGCCCTTGTGTGATATAATGACTATGATACTATACGAATTTGACATCACTATGATTGATAGAAAATACATTGAAAAAGTTATTATAGTTTATATATCTTGGTTAAGATGAGACAATAAGATTGATGAAAAACCACTTTTTGGTCTGTTCCTAAATGAACTACTCTTTATAAAATTCATAATATTTGCATCAAAGGTGGTTATATCATGGTATGCTACATATCTTACATGTTTGCTTCCATAGAAGGTTCCTATAGGATGGGATAAGTATAGAAAATAACAATTCCTACACCAAGTCAAATAATATATGGAAATAGAGGATAATCTCTATAAAATTTGCACCAATGACTTGGTTTGTTGGTACGTACCTAAACAAAGTTAATCAAAAGTGCTCCAAGATGCTCATGAAAGGCCTTATGTAGGACATTATGTAAGGAGATGAACAATTATTAAAATTCTCATGGCAGGTTACTTTGGGCCTATGATCTTCAAGGATGTTCATCAGTTTACCAAATCCTGCAATTGATGTTAATGAGATGATGGAATAAAAAAAAAGGTTTGGAAAATCCTGTAATGGATCTAACTACTAGAATCATTTGATCTTTAAGAAATTTATTTCATGGTTCTCATTACATCTATGTTAATTGGGAAGGCTTACATTATTGTTGTTATAGACTATTGTACAAAATGGACAAAAGCTATAATAGTATCTTACTACATAATAATAATAACTACAAAGTTCTTTCAACAAAAATTGGTTAATAGGTTTGATATGTTAAGAATACTTATTTTTGATAATGGCACTCATTCTATGGATGCTATCTTTAAAAACTTGATGCAATCTTTAAGGGGTTGAGAATAAATTAACAACATCTTATCACTCCCAAGTGAATGATCAAGTAGAGGTAACTAATAGGGAACTTACATGCATCCCTATGAGGACCCTTAGTACATATAAGAGAGATTGAAGCATGAAACGAAATGATGCCTTATAGACCTATCACTCCATGTGAAAACCTTCTATAGGCTATTTCTCATATGAAATAGTGTATGGAAAGCCTCCTAAATTACCTATTCAAATAAAACTTTGCATACTAAATATAACTTTCAAACTTAACCTTGACCTTAGTATATCACAGAAAGAACGTTGGATGAATCTCAACATGCTAGATGAAAATTAAAGGGTAATACCAATATTGAATGAAGTCTTAAAATGATACACCAAACAATGACATGATGCTAGGATTAGACATGTAGAATTTAACCTAGAAGATAAAGTCATGTACTAGAATCCCACTCATGTGTCATAACCTAATAAATTTCAAACATTATAGGAAGTATCTTATGTTGTTCATTCTATCTTAAAAATAGCCACCATGCAAATACCCCACCTTGACAATCCATAGAAACTTATTCTCATCAACATGTAATAAGTTAAATCATTTAGGGACTTCCAAGTTACCAGCAACTCATCCTTAACCTATATCAATATCAAAATCCATTGTATCTTTCATATCTCCACCATGAACCTTAGGTGTGAGGGAGATACTTATACAAATTAACATCTTGTGAGGACATTTTACACTTTTTTCCATGTTTTTCTATTTTCCCTATTTTTTGATATATTTTCTATTTCTTAACATATATTAATTATTCTATATATATTCTAGTTTCTTTGAGTCATTTTCTTTATGTTTGTAAATGATTTTAATAATTTTGTTTATAAATCTACCAATTTTATGCAGAAGTTAACTTTGTTATTGGAATTGTATTCTATATTATCAAATTATTAAAAATAATGTGCAAAGTGAGATCACATAATTCATCCCTTTATTTCAATTAATAAAACAACTTTATCATGATAGTAATGTAAACCTAATCATATTTGAAACTAAAAGCAACTCATGATCACATAGGTTGAAGGAAGGAGGAAGGACCAAGAAGGTTAGATAAGGATGTAAAATCAAGGGGATTTGTATAATTCATTAAACTTTAATCTTGGACCCTAATGGTTCAATGTTGATATATTTTCACTTATGTTTTTCATTGTTGTTGAGAAATACTATTTGAAATAATTATTCCCTTGTTATGTTACTAGATAGACATGTAATCCATGCCCACACGTAGTCCTATTGCAAAGAAAGAAATTAAATAATTATTTAATATCTAAAGAAATAATTCCTTGAGTACCATTGGAAAGACATGTTATCAATGTCTAAAGATTCTTCTTTGATAAGTTTGGCATTAGTTATAAGAGTAGAAACCCATATGACACATTCTTGAAAATGCTCCTCTAACCAATGAAAAAGCCTTAGAAGGTAAATATCAATTAATAATTAATTATTTCTAATGATTTTTGTGTATATTTCTCAATATTTTTCTTGATTAACTGGTGTTATTTCAACATGATGATTAGTTGGTCTTATGATGGTGGATCTAAAATGATATAATGTGGTGTCACTACAAGAGGTATGAACTTGGTTTGAGATCTTAATGTATGGGTACGATGATCATTCATAATCATGCTCAACAACGAAAAATTAGTCTAGCAGTAAGACTCTTAATTTGAAAGCTTCAAGTCATGGGTTCAATTTTGATAGGCTATGTTGAGTTATAAATTTCTAATTAAACTATATTATATTCTTTCTAGCTTCCAACAACCACCCCCACCCCAATATTAATCATGCTTTATACTAAGGATCTATTATACCCATGATAAGGTACCTCATGTCCTACTTCTATAATCCTTTTTAACTTCATTTCACCTCACTATGATGTATGATTATAAATTTAATGCTTTGGTTTTCCAATGTAAGATTATGGCTATGCTTTTTTCATGTGTATCTTGGAATAAAGATATGATCTACATTCAATTCCTTAAGTACATATGAATGCTTATGCGAATGGTTATACAATGGCATTAACGGTAGAAGCTTGTTTTGAGAAGGATCGACTTGTATAAGTCTTTGGGATCATGTCCATGAACCAATTTCATACTATCCTAAGTATTACAAGTAGCTCATCTATTTTCATGCCTCAATAAGTATCATACTTCTTTTCCATTTTTTTTATAGATTTCATAAATTCTTTCTTAATCTCCCTACATTTTTATCTAATTTGAACCTTAACTATTGAATTAGTTATTTTTAATTATTCCAATGATAAAGAATATTTATCCTTTAATTTTTCATTCCTCGAGAAGCCCTAGGATCCATTGGATGTAAGAAAATTATGAAATTTTGAAGTAAAAATAAGCAAAAATGTATTTTTTTTTTCTTTTTGGATACTGATATCATGGCTATGATATTGTAGGCACCTATGATATCGTACCTACAATGTCCTAACTATGATATTAACCTTAAAAACTAGTGTATATATATGTAATGCCCCTTAGCCAAATTTTCACATTTTACTTCAAACACATAAAGAACTTTTTATGTTTCTAAAGCCTAGAGATTTCTAAAAGTCATAAGTTTCCATTTAAGAGCTTGAGCTATGATATTGTAGGCACCTATAATATCTTATCTACAATATGCTAACGATGATATTAACCTTAAAAACTAGTATATATATGCAATGCCCCTTGGCCAGATTTTCACATTTTACTTCAAACACATGGAGAGTTTTTCATGTTTCTAAAGTCTAGAGATTTCCAAGAGCCATAACTTGCCATTTAAGAGCCTAATTTGATTCATTAAAAAATCTTTAAGCTCTCAGAGTTGAGCTATTTATCATGAGACATCATACAATAAAATTTTTAAATGTTTTCTAACATAACTAAGATAACTAATATAAAATGATACAATTTAATGAATAATTAACTAGCAAAATTGATGAACTAGTTGTCTTAGATCCTAGAGAATAATATTTCATAATCACCTTAAGCTATTAATGCTATATCTTTCTAAGTTTTGGTTAAAATCAAAGAATTGGAAAAATCAAAATCATTATGATAAATTTATGAATGACTAAATATTGATCATTTGTGATTGAAAATAATAGGTAAGTAAGTCTTGAAAGTTACTACCAAGGATGTTGTTGATCACATTAGTACAACCTTGAATGTTTCAGCAACACTCATTTCTAATTTCATTGGGATGTAAGACATTTAGTTATTTATTGATGCTAGAAGAACGAGTGTAGAGTAACATGAGGGTGCCTTAGATACACTGCTAAAAATAGGATAGACTCAAAAAATGCATAGTTTAAAGCGTAGAGGATGTAGGATGAGATCACTTAACATTGTGCTTAATTACGAGATCCAACTAGGTTTGTTGCTTCAAAATTACTTAGTTTAAAAAGGAGGAATTTGATCATTAAGGGGAAAGCAACATTAGTTAGAATTTGAAAGGGATAAGACCACATGAGATGCATTTGAAGCTAAGGTAAGAATGTATAGACATTGAAAGATCACTCTCATGCTAGAAGAAGAAAACAAGGGATTGGCAATAGAAAATCAAAGATTGACAAATAGCTAAAGAAAAAGAGTAGCTGGAAAATCAGCTAAGTTATCTTTGCAAATAATTTGTTAAGGTACATGCAAATATTCAAAGGTTAGCATGTGAAAATATAAATTTAGAAATGTTAAAGATTAGAGCATTAAAACAAAGATTTACAATAAAAATTGGAACCTAGAAGAACTAGGCTACCAAGCAAGATATGTTTGAAAGATATTACAAGGATCAATTAGGCCTCTAGAAAGAGATAAATGAGAAGATTTGAATTGCCAAGTTCCACATTAATGCTACTTTGTAATAATTTGTAGATTCTACTTTAAAAATCATCTTTTATGGAATCACAGTAGTACCCTATAGAGAAATCAAAGTCAAGAACCTACAAATTGAAGAAATGACTCATTACATAAAACTTACTAACCAACCTTATGTAAATCTTATTGTGTTAATGGTTGACCACTTAAGGAATGATGTGTAGAAGTAAATAGTAGTAACATTTGCATTAATTGATCATGAGAGCAAACTCCATGATAAAACAAATAAAAAATTACAAGCAATCATATTAGAGCTAGAAATCCTTTGAACTAACTACATTGGCCAACATGATATTACATAGGGTCTATTAATATGAATGACAAATTACTAAAAGCTTAAGGAGAAAGTTAGGATGTTTGATATTAGATAACAGTTATTTGTTGCCTAGTTTATTTAAGCAAATAAAATGTTTGTGAATCTGTCATATCCATAGAAGATCCCAATCATAGAAAACTTGGCCAACTTAGCTTGGACCGTTAACAATCCATGGATAGACTTAGAGAAGTATCAAACCATTTTGAATCATTTGTACATGAATGGGTAATTTGCTAAACAATTGCCACTAGGAACATCATTAAGACCTTATGCTCAAGCAAGTTCTTAAAGACTTGCTAATTTTGTAATTTTTTTATGCTTGTCCAGTTCTATAAATAAGAGGTGGCTCTCCCTTGTTTCATCATCAATAGGTTAAATTGTAGCTAAACTCTGGCAGTTTGATCCCTCCAGAGATAGATTATTTTTCCTGTGTCTACCCCCAGTGTGGTGAATGTAATTGTATGACATCCTTTATTCAAGTGTGACGTACTTGGACATGCACATGATCGGAAATAAATATCGAGATTACTACATCATTGCAGCATTCACTTTGTTTATTTATTTATTTAATTGTTATTTACTACTTTCCTAATTAGTCTCTCTCACCCTTATCTCATGTTAAATGGTGGAATGAGTACAACTTGATTACGAGCATTTAAGTATGACTACTTGGTAACCCAGTGGTGTGCCTAGGATCTGCACATGGTAATCCCAATGGTAGTCATGCACGAAGTCCAAAATGTGTACAGATAATCAAGGAACGGATGCTCATCACACTTAGGCTAGATTAGATTCTCTTACCCTTTCTCTCCTAGCTTAGCTTAGTTAATATTATCTTCCATTGCCTTCAAGAGTAACATTAGATTAGGAACACATCATACACCTCACTTTGGACTAAACCATACGTGACAACTATAATACTAATCCAGGTGGGAAGACAATGAACTATGACCTAAGGATAACTGTCTAGGTGCCACAACTAGTCTGTCTGCGGAGTTCGACCAGATCGTGCATGAAAACGCTCGTATTCGTATGGTTGAGTGTAAGGGTATCTCGTAACTCATCATTGGCGCCATTGCCAGGGACGATGCTAGTTATCTAAATTAGTTATATCATACAAGATCGTTGTATAGGACTTAACGATATATCTCTTAGAAACAAGTAATTATAAAAAGTCACATAAATTCACACACAACAATGCCTCTCCTACAAGATCACGATAATGCCACGCTTAGTGAGGAAGTTTATTGGAGAACCAACGAACTATATGATGATGAAGATTGGAGTATACAACCTGAGGTGGGGGTTTCTTATAAACATGAACGAAAGCAACGTCATTCCAACACACAAAATCATAACTTACCAGATGACGATGAACCCCCACTGGCCACTACAAACTTAACGCAAATACAAGAGGCTATTTGAATCTCACGTAGGCATCATAAAGAGAGTCGTCTACCCAAGCTCGATTTAAACAACTTTCCTACTTTTTTAGGAGGCTATGACTTAGATCTGCAACAACATTTAGAACCCTTTTACAATGCCTACACATGGAATAACATTGATAATAGGTGGCAAAAACTTAAGCTTTTTCCCATGACACTTGTTGACCAAGCAAAAGTATGGTATAGATCGTTAAAACCAAATTCAATATGACACTGGTCAATCATGGTAGAAGTTTTTAACAAAAAATATCAAACCTACACAAGAGTGTCAGCCTTGAGGAAAAATATCCAAGAGTGGAAACAAGCAAATCATGAACCCTTGGACATAGCCTTAGAAATATATTATGCACTGTTAAACAACTGTCCAGGCCATGGGTTTTCTGAGGAAAGGCTAATGTACCATATCATTGATGGGCTATGTAATGACACAAGAGAGACCTTAGGAATGTATGCCCAAGGTCAACTATACGAACTNTATCAAAAGTGTGGAGAATATATCAACATCATTGGAGATAGAGTTCTGACAACCCAAGAAGCAAGACAAAATAGTAGACAATTAGAAAGAAGGGATAAGGAAAATAAGAGCCCAACTGCCAATCATATGTATGAATGCAACATATGCCTGTACGATCACCCCAAGGGCCAATGCCCAATATTGTCACATTTACATGAGCATTGGGGAAACATCTAGAGTTCGTACAAAGATACTGTGTTTGATCATAGTGGCAACAATCACAATCATGGGGGAATCCACCCTTAGACTGGAGACACCCTTCATATCATCCAAATCCAAATGCTTATCACGTTCAATATCCTATTTCTCGAACTGAGCCAACATACTCTATCTCATCACAATACTATTCTCCTCAATACTATCAACCCATGCCTCCAACACAACCACCACCTTGTGCACCTTATGCCCCTCCTAACATTCAACATTCTCATCCTTTCCCTCCTTCTACAGCGCCACCAATTGTCCCTAAGGTGTCTGCACCACCGCAACAACCCACGAATGACACTTGTGCTACTACTACTAACAACAGTGAAAAGCCTCCTCAACATCAAAAGTGTCCTTTCTTTAAACATGGCCGTAAGAAGGGAAAACACAATTCTGAGGCCACTACATCTTCCAACCCAACACAAGTCCCACACTATGGTGCACCCTTACCTTCGAACCCAATGCCTCATGTAACTTCATCAGGGCCACCAACTCACACTCTAATAATCATACGGCCCAATGAACACAGACATCGAGAGCGACAACCCAATCCTTGTATACCATCTAATGGTCACAAACATCATAGTGGGTCAACTCGTTATCCGGGAACTACATCGTATAAATTGCCCCACTATGCTCATTATAATCAAGTGTGTGAAACCCGATGGGGTAAATATGACCAAGCTATAATACTTTCAAAAAGCAAGGATCCCAGCCGTCAATTATTAGTCTGTGCTATCCTCAACCATTTAGCTATGAGGGATATCCCCCATTCTAGCAACAAGCAGGATTAATAACTTTTTATTTTTCTTTAATTTTTTAATTTTTGTTTTCTAGTTTTTCATTTTTCAACTTCTTTTTTTTATCTTTTTATCCTTTTGTCTTTTTGTCTTTTTACGTTTTTGTAAGTAATCTCATCTATGAATAAAACACTCATGTGGATCGTTGGTTGAGGTGTGTTCTATGTTATTAAGTAATGAGTGATCAATTGTTTGGAATAGTGAGCCCATTACACCCACTCATCCATTCTACAAATAAGACGTTCTGTTCACAGGTACAATGATATTCTTGAAATTCTTAAAAACTTAAAATTAATTTTGTGTTCATTGTATCCAGAATGAAGAAGGATGGACCAAGAGGGAATGATTAGGGTGTGACATCAAGGGGATTTGTGGATTCTCTTTGGTGACGTCTGTGGGAGTTATTATGCAACGTGGTTGTACTAAGATCCTTGTAGATCTAATGAAAAATGGAAGAAATAGTAATCAAAAAGGGCACTCAAAAATCAAATGCTGTTCTAGGGGGTCCCATTGGAAAGACATGCATCCATGCCTGAAGGTTGGCAGCTTCTCTGGGTTCAGTTTCAAAAAGAAAGAAAGAGAAAAGAAAAAGAAAAACAAAGTGCCATAAAACAAAAGTCACTCCTTCCTTGAATAAAACGCCAAGTGATCATACGCCTTGTTGTTATGGTACTCTCATAGTCTCTCATCATGGGATGAAACAATGCAATGTCACTAATTAGAGGAATGGACTTGGTCCTGATCTTAGAAAAACATGTTAATGACACCTTAATCATGCTTTACTCGTAGGATTCATTATGCCCTGGGTCATTTACCTCATGTTCCAATCTCTACGATCTCTTTCTATAGTTCATCTCATCTCACTATTCATGTAATTGTAGTTTGTGTCCCATGTAGCATATAATTTTCATCTCATTCAGGTGATATTTACATGTGTGTGTTTTGTGGAATTACTACGGATTACATTTAACCCTTCTAGTGCCCACGAACACTTTAAGTGTGGTTACACAAGGGCATTATTGGTTAGAACCTACTTTGGGGAGGACTCACTTGTATAATCTTTTGTAATTCTCACATATGACATCGCTCACACACACCATTTCTTACCCTTAGCACCATTTCTCAATAATTTTCTTTCCCTACTATTATCCCTCTGAATTTCAACATTCCAATGTACCATTACATACCCTTTTTTCTTACCACCCAAGGTTTTATTGATCAAATCCACACCATTATCATTAATGATGCCTTTTGAATTCATAAAATTTTCCTAGAACATCTTGATCATAGTCAATGTCCTCAATTTCCAACGTTAATTTCAAAAAAATCTTTTAAAAAACTGGTATTTTCATGGTGTCTCATTTCACTAGAGACATGATATTGCTTACGTGATATCCTGNTAGTGTCATTTTGTCATTCACACGGGGGGAGTTTTTGAAATTTTTCACTACGACTTGCGATTGTGTGACCCTTTCTTTTCTCACTCTATCTCGCTCGCTGGTACTCCGATTTTTCTTCCGTTTCAACTTGCTTGAACCTAGAGTGTTCAGTTTAGTCGTGGGGGAGGAACACTTGCCAAAAAGTGCCTAACTTTTTTAAAATTTATCATCACCCAAAGGACATCAGCTAGGTAATTAACTTTAACACTTAGAATAATTGTGCCTAAAAATCATTTAACGCTTAGGTATACCAGGAAACTAAAATCGAAACCACCTAAGTCACAGGAGTCATTATTACAAACTTTCAGGCACTATCACACATGATAACATAAGATCATTAATTAAGGTAAGCATTAAGGTATAACCTAACTTTGGTAAAAACCTTACTAATGATTGGCTTCGTGTGATTGTAGATGGCCTCGAAATGCGGACAATAGGAAGGTCCTACTCAAGCTGCTATCAAACGACCTAGGAGAGGTGAAGGACAAGTTCCTTCCAAACAACATGCAGAGCAGGAGATACCCTCTCTAAAAGCAATGCCTGGTACTTAGCGGAAACATACCAATTTTGGCACAATAAAGAAGAAGGAACCATGGTTAATATTTGTGGTGTGACTATTGATTTCTCTGTTCAAGCCATTTTGGAAGTATTAAACCTTCTGAATACAGGGCCAAAGGTTGCTCAGAACCAGCTGTACACTTTCATAACTGAGCAACTTAATAAACTGTTGACAGAGAATAAAAGGGTGGTGGAAGAAAAAGAGAAGACCGACTGGGCTGCCTCTATGGCACAAGTGCAAACTTACACACATGCCAAGGAACTCAAGGCCTTACAAGAGGAGAAACTCCAGGCCATACTTCAACACCATCAAATCCCAAGACTTGGAGCCCAAGAAAAGGGAAAGACCCCAATGCAGAAGCCACCGCCACCAGGAACTACATGAGTTCCAAATTTTTGTAGTTATAGCATATTTTGTGTGTTGTGTCTTTGTTTTGTTTTCTTCCCACACTGTGGCATCATCCCATTTCTTTTTCCATCTAATAATCCCATACCTATCCACTGTGTAATCACTGTAACTCGAGGACGAGTTTTTATTCAGTTGTGGGGTTATGATGGGACGCGACATCACATGGACCACGATATCACGTCTTCCCCTGCGATATCACATACGCGATATTGCAGTCCTCCGCTAGTTCTATAAATAAGAGGCATCTCTCCCTTGTTTCACCATCGATAGGTTAAATTATAGCTAAACTCTAACAATTTGATCCCTCTAAAGATAGATTATTTTTCCCGTGTCTACCCACAGTGTGGTGAATGTAATTGTACGGCATCCTTTATTCAAGTGTGACATACTTGGACATGCACATGACCGGGAATAAAGATCAAGATTACTTCATAATTACAGCATTCACTTTGTTTATTTATTTATTTAATTGTTATTTACTGCTTTCCTAATTAGTCTCTCTCACCCTTATCTCATGTTAAACCGTGGAATGAGTACGACTTGATTACAAGCATTTAAGTGTGACTACTTGGTAACCCAGTGGCCTACCTAGGATCTGCACTTGGTTATCCCAGTGGTAGTCATGCACAAAGTCCAAGATGTGTATGAATAATCAATGAATGGATGCTCATCGTACTTAGGCTAGATTAGATTCTCTTACCCTTTCTCTCCTAGCTTAGCTTAGTTAATAATATCTTCCATTGCCTTCAGGGATAGCATTAGATTAGGAACACATCATACACCTCACTCTGGACTAAACCATATGTGACAAATATAATACTAGTCCAGGTGGGAAGATAGTGAACTACGACCTAAGGATAACTATCTAGGTGCGACAACTAGTCTGTTTGCGAAGTTCGACCGGATTGCGCATGAAAATGCTCATATTCATATGGTTGAGTGTAGGGGTATCTCACCACTCATCATCCATTATTTTACCATTTTTGTAAATCACTTGAATAGATGATGTAATGTGATATTCAAGTCAAGTCAAGTTAGTTAGTCAATTCAATCATCTAGAAAATTTTATAACAAATTTTATTCTAATTTTATTTAACACAAGGATGAGTTTTTAGTTAATTGTCAAGGTATGAAGAATAATTAGTTACTGACGTATGACATTACACCTATGATATGCTTTCATACAATATTATAGATGTGATGTATCTAGGGTAGGTAATGTTTATAAATACTACTCATCTATCATGTTAAATGCACCATTCAGTAACCACATTAGTAGAACCCTTTCAATTTGATTTCATAGCCTTGGGAATAGTCACTAAGTTCCTATATTATGAACTTGAATTAATTGAATGAGGGCTTATTCAAATGATCTTATAGCTAGACACAGTTCATAACAATAATAAGTTTGAGATTAATTTAGCAAACAAAAGTGTAACTAAGATATATATTATTAGTCTTAACTAAGCCAACAAAAGTCTAATTAAGAAGACAATGACTCATGATTCATGTTTAGTTATCTAGAAGCTTCATTACTCTAATTCACAGATTGCAATGAGGTCATCCAGAAATACTTGTAATTTGTATGGTAAGACATAGGAACTATATCACCACTCATCAAAGGTGAAGCCATCTTCCACTTTTAATTTTAAGTTAATGCAAGCTTAAGTGAAGCTTACTAATGGCACTTTGATACTTGATTGGAGTAACAATTAAGAGATATTGAGCTTTTGCATTTAGCTTATTAAAACTACTAAGATGTAAATAAAATTACTTTCTACCTTCTATATTAAAAAGTAGGGAACATTATTTAGACAATTTCTGGAATGATGACAGATTTATGTTTCCTCTAAACTCCAAAGATGCATATGATATTATTATCAAAAATGATTTTATTCATGAAAAAATCAATAAGGCTTAGAAAATGCAATTATCATTGCACTTTTAGATGATAAAATGGAACATATTTGGATAGTTCCTACCTTTCTAAAAATTCATATTACTATAGTGTCTTATTCATCAAGATCTTCTTAATAGTAGTTGTCTTCAATATATGGAAATTTTTTCTTCTGAATGTAGTATCTGTGAGAGTGAAGACTTATTTTCTCATGTTTTTGAAGTGTCATATTCCATAGCTTGCTTAGAAATGGACATCTATAATTTGTAATAACTTTCAACCAAACATCAATGATATTATTTTTATTTATCAATTTTCTTTGTCGCCTTCTTTTCTTTGCATTTGAAAGTGTCATTGGCTAGTTGTTCTCTATTCTATTTGAAAGCTTTATTATGCAATTATGTTGTAGTAATCAAAGCAAAACTATAAGCTTTCTTTAGGAGTTAAATATCATATCTTTAAACATGTTACTTTGTAGTTATAATTTCAAGAAAAACAACTTTCAATAAAAGCTAATAATTGAATTATTTCATGCAGTATTAATTTCTTCTTATTTTTTAGGCTTAAGGATAGAAACCTTTTAGCATTTATTTCTATTTTTTCATTTTTTTCTAATTGAAGCTTTTGTTTATCTTTAGAGAGAGTTTTATCCTTCCTTTTACAAGACATCCTTTAATAAGAAGTAAAAACATATGGGGCAATTCTAAACAAGGATAAGACTTTATCCTATTCTTATCCCAAAGAGGAGGTTTTTCAAGATTGGTTTTAGAGATGGAAATTTAAAAAGGTATTTTCAAAACTGTTCAACTTTTTCTTTACATTGGTAGGTAATGTATTCGATCTCAAAAAAACTATAAATATTAATATTTTAAAAAATCAAAGTATAATAAATCAAGGAAGAGGGATGTTCGAACACTGAAATAATTATAATACAGATGTACCCCGAGATATGTACTTTAATTAAAACTTTATAACTTACTATTTCCCACTAGAATTGAACCCAAAACTTAAAGCTTTTTAAATCAAGAGTCTTATCTCTAGGCTAACACCTCATTATTCAAGTACAATAAATCAACAAAGGGAGAGTACAAAGACAAAGCCTATGATTCAGGGGATGCCTTTTTAGGTTTTCATCCTTATAACCAATCCTAAAAAAGCTCATTGTTAGAAGATAAATTAGTTTAGAAGATATAAAACCTTTTTATCAAGACCTTCAAAAAATTTTAGAAGATTGAAAAAAAGGACATCAACTTATGTCAAAACCTTTCTATAACATACACTATAAGTTAGAAATGATTCATAAGAAAAAATGTATACAAATGATGTTGATAAGTAAGAACTAATTATAGAAAGAAAGTTTACAAATAATGTTAGCCATAAAAAAATATAGTAATAATAAATCTTTAACAAAGAAATAAATAACTTTTATGATTGAATAAAAAGAATAATTTTTACAAGAGTACCAATAAAATATGATATGTAAGGATATATATTTGCAAAGAATTAAGTATCTTAAAATAAAACAAATTTTTCCATGAAGTGAACCATATATCTAGTTGTGTAAACTTAGATATTTTGAAATATTTTTAAAAGAAATATTTCATGTTATTTTTAATACACAAGGAATAATTAGTTGAATTGTTATGTTTTATAAAAAATAAATTAAATTTAAATGATAATTATAGATGGATCATGATTAAATATTTATTTGCCAAATTGTTGGATACCATTCTAGAAAAAAAACTATGAAGTTAAATAGAAGAAAATACCTTTTATAAAGTGTCACAAGAAGGATTTACAAGAAAACAAACTAAAATAGATCAATTAACTTTGCCATTATTATTTCCAAGTCCAAATGCAAGAGAAAAAAGGATTAGTATTAAGTTGGTAGCTAGTTGTAACACCATGTCAAATCCAATGGATGCTTCTCCATCAAATTTGGCAAATGCTAAGGTATTTTCTAGTTGTGATGCATAGGAGTTATAGATCCAAATTGTTTGTTGTGAAAGACAAGAGTGAGCTTGATAAAAAAATCCTCTTGAAATGATATGTAGCATTGACATTTAAGTCTTGGTAAAAGTGAATTAGTGTTCCCAATTCAAGAATGAGAATAGTTATGGACAAAGGTATAAATTCAATGATAGAGGTTATGAATGGAATCTAGAATTTCAACACTTTCAATGAAAATACCTTTGAAATTACTAATGTAAGGAAAGGAAAGGAAATCAACATTGTTTGTCTTTTAAAAATAAATAAAAAGAAGGAAAAGCTTTAGAATCCAGCTTTTCAACTAAAGAAAGGAAATATATAGAAATTCAATAGGCATCAACATTGATCAATTTATTAATGATAGAGTGGTATAGGTATACTATTATGTTAACTCAAATTATGGACATAAAGATAGTACTCAAAAATAAATTAATCAACATCATTAGTGTATCTACTTCACAAATTGGACTAGATAATATTAATAAAGAATATTTATAGAAATTTAGTGATTCTAATGCTTTAAGAAATTTCTCAATAAGAAAGCAAATTCATTGAAGGAGATTTTAATGATCATGTAAACTAGGATATAAAAGGATTTATGAAGGATATGGATTTGAAGAGTGAAATTATATAGGAGATTTAATGCCATAATTTTCAACTACTTGTGATCTTACAAGAACAAATACCTATTTTCAAAAGAAAATTAAATATTTCATTACACATAATAATGATACAAATAAATGTAAACTGATTAAGAAAAAACACTATTATTCCTATTTACAAGAACAAAGGAGATATGCAAAATTATATAAACTATAGAAAACTCAAGCTTACAAGGTATACTATAAAGCTCTAAGAAAGAGTAATAAAGCAATACCTAAAAATTGAATCCAGAGTATTAGAAAACCAAGTTGGATTTATGTAAAAGGGATCAATTATAGAGATAATTTCTTTAATACAACTATTAATGAAGGTGTTGAGAAGTCATAGAAAACTTCTACATATGATCTTTATTGACTTGATATGGAATATGATGAAATATAGATATATATTATTTGGTGTACCTTATAGAGGAAAAACATCCTTGATAAATACATTATAGTAGGATTCAATCAATTTGCAAGAATTTTTTATTTGTTTAATATTGTTATGGATGAAATAACTAAAGAAATATATAATAAAATCTCTTTGTGTATGTTATTTTCAAATGATATTGTGTTGCTAGATGCATCTCAACTAAATTATTACATATAAAATGGAAAAGTGTTAATGAGATATTATCCTAGCGGTAAGATACTTGATTTGGAAACCCCAAGTTATGGGTTTAATTCTAGTGGAAAATGCTAAGTTATGAAATTCTTATTTGACCATATATCTTAGGGGCAAATATTGTTTATTAGAGTTTCATTTTACACCTTCTCTAGCTAACTCTAATATGCTAGGATTTAAATAATGAGTCAAGGAAATAATTGTAACTCTAAACTATAAGCTAATTATAATTTGTGATCATTTCTACAATAATGGATATTGTAAGTCTTACTAACTACTTATGAATCCTTTGAATCATGAACAGAGTTACATTAATTTATTTCATAGATAAGTACTAATCATAGGTTATTGTAGATAGTCTATAAGTACTATTTTTAGTCCTAGTAAATCATAACATCATCTTTGGGCTTATTATTACTTTAGATTAGATTATAATAAGTTCATAAGAATTATTGTATTTCAATCCTATTTCTTTGGTTATGATACAACTTTTATATTATTATAATATCAATTATATTATCTAGGCACTTTATTAGTTTTTCTTCGGATATGATATTTCTTCTTCAGATTTGATGTTTCTCCTTTAGGTTTGATTTTTTTGCAACAGACGTAATTTCTCTCTCTTTGATTTTTTTTAGCAAATTTGATCTTTCTAAAATTCTCCTATGAGGGATTCTAAATTACATTCAAATTTTTCAATTGGTGCCAAAAATTCTATATCTTTTATCAATGCAAAAATTTCTATTGATTCTCATAATGCAAAGTAACAAGTAGGTAAATAAAAATATACAATGTCTTATTCTAGTAATGATGATGCAACTAAGATACTTGATTTTGTTTTTTTAATGATGTATAGGAGTCATTGGTAGCTGATATGTATTCATTCAAATTTTGGGTTACCCACCCTATAATTAAAGTTTTGATATATAGTTAAATAATGTGAGATAAATGCATGACATTCAAGTCATTTATGCTAAGGATTATTCTTGTGTTTTTTTTTTTTTTTTTTTTTTTTGCTTATTGAGTTAGGAAACACTTTAATAGTATAATATGCCCTAGATATAAGGTCTTTTATACATAAGCATATAGTGTTTATCATTCATAAGTGGTCTCTTGATTTTGATGTCCAATCTGAAGAATATTCTAAAGTTACATGTTTTGTTGAGTTGTTTAATCTTTCTTTGATTTTTCAAAGAGCTAAGAAGAACATTGTTAATCTTCTAAATCCCATTAAGCATATGTAATCTATTTCTACACCATTTGGTTCTTGTAGATGTGTTTTTTGTTGTTGAAATAAATCTTCTTAAATGTAAAAGCAATTGGTATTACACATAGGTGAAAAGACTTATATTCAACTAATTAAATATTATAATCCTCCTAATTTGTGTAATTTTTATCATTGTAAATGATATTTATTTAATGTTTGCCCTTTTTTGCTCAAGAAAAAAGCTTTTTGAGGAAAAGAAATATATATTGAAGCTAAGGATTAGAAAAAACATAACATTAAGTTATAT
This sequence comes from Gnetum montanum, assembly GCA_015680685.1. NCBI lineage: Eukaryota > Viridiplantae > Streptophyta > Gnetopsida > Gnetales > Gnetaceae > Gnetum > Gnetum montanum. The sequence continues at coordinate 75,320 of MNCI01016861.1, read as the reverse complement.
AGATGAATAATCAAGATAGTTTCAATGATAAGAATGATCAAATAGCAATAAAGAACCCAAAGAAGATAAAATCTTCTATGAATAGTTTTACTTTTACTATAGGAAGTATTAATCAAACTAGACAAATAACGCATAAAGAACATTTATCTTATCTAGGAAGATTACTATCTACCCAAAGATGAAATCATTTGTTGACAAGACAGTTTGGAAGATGGAAAAGAAACTCAATGTAAGATCAATCATGATGAACATTATGTGCCTCCTTTACATTTATCTCTTCCTCTTTTATAAATGTCAATATTTTGCCAAAGTTTTCCTATACTACATCAAATCTTTTTGCTATTTTAATTTTGAGCATAGATATTGAAAATGATGTAAATGTCACTAAGAATCAGACCATCCTTCCCACTACAAATTAATTTTCCTCTCTAATTTTTTCAAAGTATCCATTGTAAGATTATTCACTTAAGTATACAACTTTAAAATTGAAAAGTCATTCCTTTCCATATTATTTCTAGGGCTTTCTACGTAGTCATTAACCATGTGATGTACTCTAAGAATTGTTAACTTATTATTGATATTTTTTGGAGGTCTTGCATCTCCCCATAGTATTGTAATATCTTCTAATATCATGGGCTCATAGCACACTTACAATGCTTATAAGTAAATCATTATCCTTATTCTTACATGGGCTAAGCTACTCAATTACTATTAGGGATCCTACTAACTATATCCTAACACTTTTAGACTCCTTTAGTAATCCACTACTAAGTTAAATTAGATAGTGAGGTTATAAAAAGAAGATTGCTTTGTCAGTTTTCTAAGAAAGCCATCAAAAAGAGGAAAAAAATCAATGGTGAAAATAATTAAAGATGGTATGAAGAAATGACAAATAATAAAGAATCTAGCTCTTCATGGAAGTGAATGGTGAAAAACAACTCTTATAATTAACCCTATTTTGTTGGCACAAGGATAAAATAATGATGATGGATAAACTCATTTGTTATATTCCAAATTTTTTATTTATAATATATTTTATATAAACTAATTTATCTATAACTAGTTTAGCTATAAATATAGTTTTAGTTTAGACTTCATTATCATAATGATATTATGGTATACTAGTTAAAATACATGATATATGAAAAGTTATGTATTCAACCCTCATCATTGGGTACTATTTTTCATAATTAAAATAGTAAAGCAATAGAACACTCTTTAAATCCATATTCTATATATATATATATATATATGAGAGAACTTTTCAAATTATTTTCTTAAAAACTTGCTTGAGAACAAATTATTTTGGGTAGAGTATCTTTTTAAAATTCGTAATAACAAATGCATGCTCATCTAATTAGGTTTTGTTACTATTATTATTAGGGTTGAAAGGTGATGAGTGGCGAGGTACCCCTACACTCAACCATACGAAATGAGTGTTGCACGCGCGATCCGGTCGAACTCCGCAGATCGACTAGTTGTGGCACCTAGATAGTTAGCCTTAGGTCACAGTTCGTTGTCTTCCTACCTGAACTAGTATTGCATATGTCACGTATGGTTTAGTCCAAATGAGGTGTATGATGTGTTCCTAATTCTATGCTACTCCTGAAGGCAGTGGAAAATAATACTAACTAAGCTAAGCTAGGAGGAAAAGGGTAAGAAAATCTAATCTAGCCTAAGTGCGACGAGCAATTGATTCCTTGATCAACCGTACACAACTTGGACTTCGTGCACGACTACCACTGGGACTACCAAGCATAGCTCCTAGGTACGCCACAAGGATTACCAAGCGCAAATCCCAAATACGCCACTAGGTTACCAAGCGTAGATCCTGGATACGCCACTGGGCTACCAAGTAGTCACACTTAAATGCTCGTAATCAAGTCGTACTCGTTCTGCATTCTAGGAGTTTAAGGGTGAGAGACTAATCGCGATGAGTAACCGATTCCTTGACTAGCCATACACATCCGTAGATGCTCGTAATCAAGTCGTACTCACACCACGCTATGAAAGTAATAAATAACATTAAATAAATAAACAAATAAATAAACTAAGTGAATGCTGAAATGATGAAGTAATCTTGATCTTTATTGCCAGTCATGTGCATGTCCAAGTACGGCACACTCGAATAAAGACACCGTACAATTACAATCGCCACACTGCGGACAAACACGGGAAAAAATCTAACTCTGGAGGGATCAAACTGCCAGAGCTTCGCTACTCTAAAATTGGGATCCCGAACAAGGGAGAGCTGCGTCTTATTTATAGATATGGTGGTGGACTGCGATATCACGTACACGATATCGTAGGGGAAGATGTGATATCGCGTACACAATATTGCAGGGGATGCGATATCGCGGCCTATGCGAATCGCGTCTCATCATACCCCCACAACTGAATAAAAACTCATCCTCGAGTTACAAGGAGAACAAGCTTCAATGATTACACAGTGGATAGGTATGGGATTATTAATTGGAAAAAGAAATGGACTAATGCCGCAGTGTGGGAAGACACAACACAGAGAGAAAAAATACTACAACTACAAAAATGTGGAACTCATGTAGTTCTTGGTGGCAGTGGCTCCTCCATGGGTGCTTTCCCTTTGTCACGTACTCCAAGCTTTGAAGGTTGCCGATGCTAAAAAATAGCCTAGAGCTTCTCCTCTTCGGTCCGAGGGTCTTGTGCCGTCCATGCTGATGCTCTGATGTTTGATGGAGTCAACACTTCCCATGGACAGGGTAGTTGCGGAAACATTTGATAAGCCTTGACATACCATGTCGCGAACACCCGTCGTTCCTCTTCATAGGCTCTAGCTTTGTCTTTGTATTCGTGAAGCTCTGTTAGTCGTCGAGCCAAGTCGGTTGCCACATCTTTCTGTCCTTGGTAGCTTTCTTTTACCACCGCGAGTTCAGAATTTGCGACATCTAGTTTTTTAGCCAACTTATTTCACTCTACAAATTCTGCTTCATATTTGATATGGGTGGAAGCTACTTGCTGCTTGAGCTCTAACCTTGGGCGTCCTGCTATTAACATGGCCAGGTTGGCATATCGAAGGTTTATCAACTCCATGTATTCAGTTAAGTCCTGGATCTGCAGGTCCCGGTTCTTAATTTCCGCTTGGTGGGTGTAGGCATAAGTGTCCAATATCGTCCCCCCAATCAGTGTGCTGGGCACTGATGTTGTTGATTTGAGCTTTGGCCATATGCATCTCCTTCTCTAGGATTTGTTTGTACATCCCCACCTAATCATGGAAATGCTCCTTCAGCTTCTCATGTCATTTAGCCTCATTCTGCCACGCGCTGATCTCGATGGATGATTTTTGTCGAATAGCGCGTACCTCCTCCATTGAGAGGGTTCAATTTTCTCTGGCTAAACAACTTACATCTCGGTTGACCTGAATGAACTGTTCTCGCAGCTAATGAAAGTATTCATCTAGAACATTCTTTTGCTTCTCCACAGAAGTCAACCGAAGATTATCTACAATCAGCTGCTTATTCTCTTCTTGTAAGGCCTTGAGTGCCTTAAGATGCTCATGAGTTTGAGCTTGAGCTACGGAGGCATCCCAAGTGGCCATCTCTTTTTCTTCTGCCACCTTCTTATTTACTGCAATTAGTTTTGTTAGTTACTCGGTTCTAAAATTTTCTAGCTGGTCTATGGGAACAAATCGCAAGGGATCCCGTTGTGTTGCTTGTAAGGCTATGAGCTGCTCTTGTAGTTTCTGCACTTCAACTTCAGCATGCTCTGCCCTTAATTTGGATAGGACCAACTTCCCCTTTGTGGAAATGAGGTCTGATTGAATTGTTGTTACATCCTGGGGGATGTCAAACAGGGACGTCAAAACTTGTCCTGTTTGAAGCAATCTGTCCAATACATCCTCATGTTCCGCAGGAGTCATTGAGGTTTCGATAATAGTTTGAGCATCCCATGCTCCTGAAAGATCTACCAGTGGTACAACAGGCATGTTAAAGGACTCTTTGATGTGGTCAATGACCACTTCAGCAACTCTCGCGGCATCCTGGTATTGCATGACCACCACAGTGGCCCCTTCACTAGTCTCTAACTGTACTTGAAAAGATGTCACGTGTCCAGAGATCTGTTGTGACCATCTACTTTCCCCTCCTCCTGTTTGCATTGATAACTCACCCTGTGTGTAATCTACTGAAATCGTAGGCTGGTCGGCATCATCGATGATGTGGAAGAGGTTTGTGTCATCACGACTTCCCCAACTAACCGTCTCGGCGATGGCCCTAAGATGGCTCATCGATGGTCTGTAGTCTTGCAGTGGCGGCTGATCCTGGCCTGTGTCAGGTCCTGCTTCTTGTTGTTGGCTGGGACCTATGGCTGGAGGTTGACTGGGTCCTGCAAGTTAAGTTGCAGGGGATCTAGCCATCTGTTCTTCTTCTTCTTCATCTAGTCCCAGCTCTTTGCCAGTGCTCTTTCTTGGAGCTGGCGCCTTTAATAATTTATCATAAGAAGCATTTTGGGCCTTTCGAAGGACGTCATTCGTATATCCCTGAATACCAGCCTGTTGGCACAGTTTTCTGATAAGGCAGGAAAAAGGGAGTGCCCTTTTCCCTGACTTCCATTCTTTGAATTGCCTTAAGATCTCCGTCAAATATAGATGGGGAAGGTTAGCGTTAACCTTTCCCATCAACACTGCACATCCTCTTGTCGCATACGTTGATATTCTTTTCAAACCTTTTGTGGGGAAGAGGTGATAGGTTCCAATTTTGAAATAAACTCTCTCTTCCATTGTCAGCTCACCAAAAGCTTTATCTCTGCCATAAGCCTTCTCTAACCAATCCTTTCACACATCAGGATCTGATTGAGTGGATAACCGAGCAACATGGGGGCCTGAATTCAGAAGGTTTAACACTTCCGAAATTGCCTGTGCAGAAAAATCTATTGTTACACCATCGATGTTAACCATGGTGCCTTGCTCCTTATTGTGCCAGAATAGGTACGTTTCACCTAAGTACCAGGCACCATTTTCAGAGAGGATAGACCATAAGGGAGACCCTTTAAGGTGATCCCTAACAGCCTCAGGAGCGAACTCTGTGAAATATTTGAAGTTAAGTTCCACAATCACCGAAGCAATTGTGGACTTCGTATGGATAGCCTGAACACATTCCGAGGGCAACGTAAGTTGTTGTCCCAGTTTAGGCGCAGCAACAACTCCTCCTTTTGCCTACCTGGATTGTCTAATAGAAGGTTCTTCTTGATGGATACTGAATGAGTGCACCTCCTGTTCAGTATGTTGTCCGGAAAGACCTTTCCTTCTACCTCTCCTAGGCTGTTTCACTCCACCTTGGGCAGGACTCTTTTGCTGTGAACGTTTCGGGGCCATCTGCAATCACACGGGCCAAACGTTAGTAAGGTTGTTTTTAAAGTTAAGTTATACCTTACTACATGCCTTTAATTGAAGATATTATGTTATCGTGTGATCGTGCCCAAAAATTATGATGATGCATCCTCTAAGTTAGGTGGGTTTCATTGTTAATCTCCCTGTATACTTAAGGTCATATGATTTTTGGCACAATTTTTCTAAGTGTTAGTATTAATTACCCTAATTGATGTCCTTTGGGTGATGACAAATTTTAAAAAAGTTAGGCACTTGTCGGCAAATGTCTCTCCCCCATGACTAAATTGAACACTCTGGGTTCAAGCAGGTTCAAACGGAATTAAAATCGGAGCACCAGTGCATGAAATATGAGTGAAAAAGAAAGGGTTATGCAATCGCAAGTCGCAAAGAAAAAATTCAAAAATTCCCCCCGCGTAAATGGCCAAATGATGCTAAGTGTTGCAGCGGGGGTTCCTATTTATAGGTAAATAGGACTTGATATCGCGTACGCAATATCGCATGGGACACGATATCGCGTATGCGATATCTCGTTCCAACTAAGGTGAGACACATGAAAAGATCGAATTTTTTAATGATTTTCTTGAAATTGTTAATGTAAAATGAGGACATTAACAAGGATGAATATATGCAAGGGTAATTTCATGAATTCGAGAGGCACTTTGAATGATAATGATGTAAATTTAACAATTAAAAATTTGGCGGTTATGAAGAAAAGGGAATATAATGGTACATTAGAACGTTAAAGTTTTGAGGGTTAATAAAAGGGAAAGAAACTTATGAAAATTAAGCTGAGGGTAAGAAATTGTGTGTTCTAGCTAGAGAATTAATGAAGATTACAACAAAATTACACAAGTGCGTCCTTCCCAAAGCAGGTGTCAACCTATTATGCCCTTGTGTAACCACACTTAAAGTGTCTGTGGGCACTAGAAGGGTTAAATGTAATCTGCACTAACTCCACAAAACACACACATGTAAATATCACCGAAATGAGATGAAAATTCTATGTTACATGGGACACGAGCTACAATTACACAAACAGTGAGATGAGACAAAGTGTAGAAAGGGATCGTAGAGATTGGAACATGAGGTATCTGACCCAGGGCACAATGAATCCTGCATGTAAAGCATGATTAACGTGTCATTAACCCATCATTCCAAGATCAAGACCAAGTCCATTCCTCTAAATACTGATATCGCATTGTTTCATCCCATGATGAACAACTATGAGAGTACCATAACAACAAGGTGTACAATCACTTGACATTTAGTACAAGGGAGGAGTGATTTTTGTTTTATGGCACTTCTTTTTCTTTTCTTTTTCTTCTTTTTTTTTCACTTTACTAAATCCAGAGAAGCCGCCAACCTTCAGGCATGGGTGCATGTCTTTCCAGTGGGACCCCCTAGAACAACTTTTGAATTTTGAGTGCCCTTTTGATTACTCTTACTCCCATTTTTCATTAGATCTACAAGGATCTTAGTACAACCATATTGCATGATAACTCCCACAGCTGCTACCAAAGAGAATCCACAAGTCCCCTTGATGTCACACCCTAATCATTCCCTCTTGGTCCATCCTTCTTCATTCTGGGTACAATGAACACAAAATTAATTTTAAGTTTTAGAAATGTCAAGAATATCACTGTACCCTCGAACAGAACCTCTTTATTTATAGAGTGGATGAGTGGGTGTAATGAGCTCATTATTTCAAATAATTGACCACCCATGACTTAATAACATAAAACACACCTCAACCAATGATCCACATGAGTGTTTTATTCATAGATGAGATTACTTACAAAAACATGAAAATACAAACACACAAAAAGGATAAAAAGATAAAAAGATAAAACAAAAAGTTGAAAAATGAAAAACTGAAAAACAAAAAAGTTGTAAAATTAAAGAAAATGAAAAATATTTATTAATCCTGCTTGTCATTGAAATGGGGGATATCCCTCATAACTAAACGGTTGAGTATGGTAAGGATTAATAAATGAAAAACGAGGATCCTTGCATATTGAAAGTATTGGGACCGGTCTATACTTATCCCCTCAGGGTTCACACACTTGATTATAAACACAGTGGGGCACTTCATACAATGTAGTTCCCGGATAACGAGTTGACCCACTATGATGTTTAGGACCATTAGATGTTATGCAAGGATTGGGCTGATGCCTCCCATGGTTGTGTTCATTGGGCTATATGGTAGTTGGAGTGTAAGTTGGTGGCCCTGATGAAGTTACATGAGGTGTTGGGTTCGAAGGTAAGGGTGCACCACATTGTTGGGCTTGTGCTGGGTTGGAATATGCAGTGGCCTCAGAATTATGTTGTCCCTTCCTACGGCCATGTTTAAAGAAAGGACGCCTTTGATGTTGAGGAGGCTCTTCACTACTGTTAGTAGCAGTAGCACAAGTGTTGTTCGTGGGTTACGGTGGTACAAACACCTTAGGAACAGTTGGTGGCATTGTGGAAGGAGGGAAANTTGAGCGCTTATTCCCTTCGTTCCTTTTCTCTGAATGTCTATTGTTTTGTCCTGCTTCTTGGGTTGTCAAAACTCTATCTCCAATGATGTTGATATATTCTCCACACTTTTGATTCATCCATTCCAATATCTTATTGATCTTTGCCTCAGCTTCTTCTAACGATTGTTGTACAAAGATGATGTTTCCACCTTGAGATTGGTTGATTTGTCCTTTGTATGATCAGAGACCTTTGTTAAGTTGAAATTTTGATCCCGTTGATGTTTTTCAACACTCTCCCATATAGCCAATTCTTCTTCTTCTTTTGCTACCCACTTAATAAGCTCTTGGATTTGATGTGTTCATAGGTTGTATAGTTGACCTCGGGCATATGTTCCTAAGGTCTCTCTTGTTTCATTACGTAGCCCATCAATAATATGGTACATTAGCCTTTCCTCGGAAAACCCATGGCCT